>APFE030255900.1:46054-92559 GCA_000404065.3 Pinus taeda
TGGCTTGTGGAGTGTTCTCTTTCCTTAAGGAGTGAATGTATGGTGTTGCCCTACCTTAAGGGTTTGATCAATAAAGTATCATTTCATATTATTCTTGGGTTATTTCTAATATCATATATTTCCGGTTTAGAGCTACAACAAGTGGTATCATAGCTACAACAAGTGGTATCAGAGCACTTTCTTGGGCACAAAAGTGGAGAATTTTTTTTGCCCTGATACCACTTGGTGTAGCTCTGATACCACTTGTTGTAGCTCTAAACTGGAAATATATGATATTAGAAATAACCCAAAAATAATATGAAATGATACTTTATTGATCAAACCCTTAAGGTAGGGCAACACCATACATTCACTCCTTAAGGAAGGAGAACACTCCACAAGCCATATGCATGTTCATACAAAAATACTTCTCTTCATATCTCTCCATGTGGAGTCTCTAGCCTCTATATAGGCCTCATACATACAATACCATGCATCATTACCATGGTTTACTCATACCATCAACTAATACCATGGGCCCATTACATTATTATTAACTACTTGTGGTCCCTTCATGACATGGGTTAACCACCTTATTTATTACTATGGCCCATCCCATTATTACATTATTACCTTGGGTACCTCCCTCGGTACCCCATATTAACCCCCCCTGGTATATAACACTCCACCCCCCTTAGCATGTTTCGTCCCCGAAACATGGGAAGAACACAAATAATAAGATCTACTCAAAAGAGTAGTCCACTGATACCATGCATGTGCATCTAGCCATCCAGGAGAAAGGTGAACCCTCGATCTCGCTGGTGCCTCGCTCGCTTGAGATGGAAGTTGACCGTGGTAGCTCTTCTGTGTTGATGTGTAGTAGGTGGATCTTCGCTTCTCCCTATCTATCTTGTGGGGGTTGTTGTCCTTGTGACTAACTGGTTTCCATCTTGATGGTTGTCTTGCGGGGTGATGTGGGTGATGATATGTTGAGTTTTTAACCCACGGTGTCTTCTTCGTTAATTCACCCTGCTGAGGTGCCTGTTGTGGTGTCTTCTTTTCCAATATGACTTCAACCACTGATTCCTCCTCTGATGTATCAGCACCTATAACCTTTTCTGCTTCAGCCTCTGTTTGTGTCTGATTGTCAACCATCAACTGCTCATCATCTGATATGTCAGACCCTTGAACATCTTCTACTTTAGAATCCATGTGCTCTATCTGTTTATGGATGGAAATATCCTGTAATGTAATTTTCTTCTTTTTATACCATAGCTTCAGGAATTTCTTCTGTATATTAATATTGATAGTACCCACGGATTCCATCCAAGGATATCCCAAAACAACATCCATAGTATCCATCTCTAAAGCATAAAAATCACCATGCAACACATATTTATCCATAGAAATCTTCAAATCCTTGTACACTTGAACATCATTATCATCCACTCGTGTGTTTTCAATTTGTTTTGCTAAAATTTGCAATTTTTTTGCTAAGTTGATATTTATGAGATTTTGCTTGCAGCTTGGATATATAGACACAATGATTTTCTCCTTCTGAATCAATCCATGAACCCGTAATAAGGAGATACCAACAGAAAATAACCTTTTAGGTTCCTTGGTTTCCTTCTTTCTTGTAAAAATAAAGTCTTTGCTAGGCTATGTGTCTGTCTGTGTGAGCTTATCCACAAAAATTTTACGGTCAAATTGGTCCATAAGAGCTTTTTTGAAGGCATCCCAAGTCAAGAACCTTCCATAGCCACGTTGATTCCCTTGGTACCATTGTCGTATTTCATAGTCCAAGTACATGCCCCCCATCTTAAGCTGATTGTCATAATCATAGACATGATCCAATTCGAAATATTTCTCCATTGTTGCTAGCCATTTGGCTGGATGAGAGCCATCAAATCTATACAAGGCCTTCAATTTCTGATCTAGGTACGCCATCACAAAAAAAATGGGCGAAAATTTGAAATTGTCACAGTTTCATCAATATTGCTCAGAATCCTTATTATGACCTATTTTTAGAAATGGAGCAATCATTCTGCATCTGCCTATGTAATAGAAATCCTAATCCAGGCACTAGAATTCCAGATCTACGCTGCTACTCTCCCGCCGTCACCCAAAATTTCTGAAAAAACTGTTGATTTTAAATCAGCGATATCTCCCTCATCCGGACTCCGATTCCCATGATTGTTTTTTTGAAATTGGGTGCTTTTTCACAAAGATTCTAGAACTGCAATTAGATCTTGCAGATCTTGCACCAGGACGTCTATATCTGCACCGCAAACTCGCTGCCCTGAAAAATTATTGCAACCCCACTGATTTTTAAATCAGCTATATCTCTTTCATCCGGACTCCGATTTGACCGATAGTTTTTTTGAAATCGGCTATTTTTTCACAAAGAATATAGATCTGTAATCATATTTTGCAGATCTTGAACCAAAATGTACAGATCTGATCTGCAAACTCGCCGCCCTTGAAATCCTGCAAAAAGTAAAAAAAAAATTCTCCACTTCTGTGCCCAAGAAAGTGCTCTGATACCACTTGTTGTGGATCTAACCCAGAATTATATGATAACATAAATAACCAATAAATAACAAGATCAAAATATAGATAGTACCCATGGCCCCTAGGTATATAACAGAAGGACATCTGCGGATATGAGGTAGGGCCAGAGTTCCATCCAGTTGCTGGTTGCCCCCATTGACCTTGTCCGTAGGAACTTTGTCCATAAGGGTTATATCCATAACCAGATGGTTGATTCTGGTTTTGCCCCCCAGTGCCCCACTGGTTACCATATTGTCCTGCAGGAGCAGCATTGGGTTGCTGATAATTTTGATAAGGGGTAATCTGCGGCTGTTGGTAATTTTGATATGGGGCGAATTGATTTGGCCCCTTGGGTTGCTGGTATCCATATGGTTGCTGGGTTCCATATTGAGCCTGGGAACCAGGCGGCATCTGATAAGAAGGTTGGGATTGGTACCCACCTTGTGGCTGGAGACCAGTTTGATTCTGGGGTTGGTAACCGAGTTGAGCTTGAGAAGCAGGAACCATCTGCATGCCTGGTTGAGCCGCCCCAGAGAGATATCCTTGCGAAGACTGAGGTGGGGCCATCTGGCCGGAAGGTTGTCCTGGTTGGATCTGAGATGGACCTACTTGCCCAGAAGGTTGAACTCGTTGGGGGTTTGGTTGTCCTTGCGCAACCGAAGGTTGTCCTTGTAGACCAGATGGCAAACTAGGCTGAGCAGTGGGCTGGCCTTGCTGCACGTAAGGCTGGCCACCTTGCCCAAAAGGGTTACCTTGCTAGTTTCTGCATTGTCCTTGCTGCGCGTAAGGTTGTCCCGGGTTTCCATAAGGTTTCCCAAGATATGTATAAGACGGACCAATAGAGGTCGAAGGTTGTCCTTGTGAGCCTCTAGGTTGCCCTGGATAGGTTTGGCCATAATATTGATGCCCATAATTAGGCTGCATGTAGGATGGTTGACCTTGGTATGATGGTCCCTAAGATAGCTACCCTTGACTCAGACGGAATTGGCCACCACCGTAGCCAGTGGTACCCCAAGCCACATTCAACGGAATGGTACCTTCTATAGTGGGTTGGGCTGGCAAGGAGGTATACAAATAACGATTGACAGGATCATAATAAGGGCCTTGCCTGCCTGGATTTTGGACAGCATGCAAGTACTAAGAATATGCCCCCCTGCTGAAATGGCATCAGAAGAAGGCAGGGCACCGCTTGCAGGATGAACAATTCTGGCAGCATGTGCCGATTGACCACTACGTACCATGCCTCGGGATGGGCCAGCAACAGTAGTTATGACGGAAGATGCCGTAACGGCACTAGCAACTGGGGTTGATGATGCGACACAAATGGTCGGATTGGTCGGGACTGATGTGACAGCGGTATGGTGAACCTGGGAAACAAAAGGTCCCGTAGTGGGAAAAATGTTATTATCCCACATAGAAGAGGAACTCGCAGAGCCCATAGCATCCCTTAGAGATCTATAGTGTGCCGGCAATGTGATACTGAGACGTGTAACAGTGTAGGGCGTAGAGATAACTGGGGATGTGGCCAGGATGGGAGTCTCAATACTCGACATAACGGGCATTCCACTCAATACAGGAGATGTGTCTTCCATGTCGGAAGAAGCCATTGGGGACGAAACACCAACAGGAGTAGAGGGAAAATCCTCTTCAGAAGGCTCCCAAACAGGGTTCCAAAACAAGTCATAAAGCTCGTCCTCTGGAGCACGAGAGTTCAACGGTTGGACACTTGGAATAACAGGGAAAGTGTCACCACAAACCGGTGTCTCAGGAGCAACAAAAGAAGGATACCCTTGGTCATTCAGGACAAGAGACGAGATCGATGGATCCGCTAGGATGATCGAATCAAACAAAAATCCTAGACAAGCTAACGATAAAGGACCCTACTCAAAACTAGCGCAAACAAGATCTAACGAGGTAAATGTAATCGTGGTCGAATAAATTTTAAGACATTAGGGCACAACTTGACCTTTTCATGTTTTAAGAGTCGAGAAAAGGACAAACGATGACTCTAGTCGCCTTCGAATATTTAGCGAGCCTAAAGTGACAAGTGCTCAATAGAGCCTTTTCTTTTAAGGAGTCCGAAAAGGATCAAAAAGTGATTTCTCTAGAGAAACTAGGCAAGGGGTTTACCAAACAATCCGTAAAACTGCATATACACCTTAGCGATCATATAAAAGCCAAGGACTTTCTGTACAGTAGTCAATCTTCCCGAATGCTGTGTTCGGTGCATTACGGGCTGTAAGGCGGCAGACACGACTTCCTGTGGATCAAGGATGATAACCTAGTGGAGTCTCCCCATATATACACGACGGTACGTGGGAGCACAAGTCTGTACTAGACCATAGTTGAATCACACAAGGAGGAATCAACCAACCTTAATGTGAGAACAAAAGTGACTAGGTTTAACGACGCCAGAGCACATCTCTAGCCTAGACCTCTAGAATGTAAGCGTTATGTTCCAATGCGTTTTTAAGTTCATTCGATTTATTTTAAAGTTGATCTTGAGTTAAGTTTCGGTTTTCAGGTCCTACCATATGTAATTTCTCAAAATCCCTAAATGCACTCTATATGCCAAAATATGTCATTCCATTCGATGAATGCTAATTACAAGAGAGTAAGAGGGCTTTCACACAAACGAAATGGTCACAAAACAACAAATAGTTTCCCTAATGGAGCTAATGGAAATTCACAAAGTTTTCTTTGAGATCACTAATCATTAATCAAAATTAAAAGCTTCTAATTCTCATTAACTAATACAAAGCAAAAGAGATTTTTCTTTTTGTTGATTGCAAAGTGCATTAAACAAACTTTGAGAAACGATAACAGACAAATGTGGAAAAAACCGGTTGACCCCAAACAACTGTGATCCGTGTCCGGGTAGTGAAAGGAAATCGAAACAATGTCAAGATTGGTTCAACAACGATCACTTAAACAACCAAGCAAAAGCAAGCAAAGAGGAAGGCTAAATCAAACCAATAGCAAGCAGTAAACGAACCTTTGCAAACGAGTAACCAAGCAAAGCTGATCCAACAAACTTGGAACAATAAAACTAGGTCACCAAGCAAAAAGCAAGATTCGCTTCAACAAGACTCACAAGAAAGTGCTTCAATCTTCAGACAATGAAAATCAAGTCATAAATCAAGTGAAAACAGCAGGGGATAGCAAGACCAATAGGCTCAGGAGGTAGAATTGAAGAAATTCAATCCTATAGGAATCAGCGCGGGTGGAACACAACAACAGTGCGCTGATAAGAAACTACGCGTAGCAACAATGCGATGTCAGCGTGGAAGCACACGACTTAACTGTGATGGTTCGATTTTCAGAACCGTCGCGACTGTTTTGTGTATTAACGCGATGATCAGGAAGTCACAGAAAGGGCTATGCGATGGCAGTGCGACTGTTTTGGAGCACTCATCAGCGCGTTTATTTTTACAACAGTCACGATGATAGAAGAACTTTGGCAAAGTGGGTCATTTAGCAACATTAGAGAGCATGAGCATGATTAATTTGGTCCCATGACACAGCAGGAAGACTGACAAGGAGAAAGTGACAAATTACTATGTAACAGGGATTTTTAGTGTTTTTAATGTATTTCAAAATACGAAAGGAAACCTTGGAAACAAGGCCAAAGAGACTTGCAATAGTGATTGAGGGCAGACTTGAGAGGAAAATAGACCGGATTTAAGGACTTTTGAAGTCCGAAATGAATAGATTTTTGGTAGAATTCCACAGTTTGAATGCGTTTTCCTGTGTTAATAGAAAACGACTGCGTTTTGGGATTTCGAAGGATTTCAAAGGCCTGATGACCCATTCCATTATAGCACAGGTGGCCATCATCCTTGGAAGTGTTTAGCAATGATTACTAACGTCTAAAAAGGGATATGAGTGAACAAAGGTTGGGGAGACAAAAATCCGAGAAGCTAAAACAAATAGACAGTGCAATTTGGCTTTAAAGCCATAGAAAACATAAGACAGAGAAAGCAGTGCTAAGACAGAGCTAAGACAAAGACATAGAGTGATTGATAGGGTCTATGTACTCAGAGAGGCTTGAGAGTGTTAGGATCTATGCCAATAGGAGTCATAATTTTTGAATGACTGAGATTAAAACTGTAATATGTAAATACCTTTGCTTTCTGCAAATGTTTTCCATATTCAAAAAATCATAAAATTTTAAAAATGTAAAGAGGATATGTCCTAAAAGAAAAATCAAAGGACAAAAAGAATAAAAAGGTCAAAAAAAGATGAGAATATGAACCCCAAAAACAAAAATACCATTAAAGTGTGCAAGACAAAATGCCACTACTATTTACTTTTGATACAGAATAAAAGATTGTGTGCAACTTGTTACCTTTGCCACAATCCATGGATGGTCAAAATGTTTAAACTTGGTAGATAATTAGATTAGGTAGAGTAAATAAAAGGAGCTCATTTTTTTAATATGAGCCCTTGGATATAATAAAGTTAGACTTAGATAGATTACTTTTGTAAAAGAAAAAAAAAGTTTTGATAAAGGGTTTGCCAACTTAAGTGCACCCTAATAAAGAGAAGTAAAAATGGTAGGATGAGTAGATGAGTAATTAGTTGAATGGTTGCAGAATTGTGATGATTGATTAGATAAGATCATATCATTCACCTTCATCATCAAATCTCTAAGTATGGATGAAAATTGAGCATTTACCAAATTACACAAAGTCAACTGATTAATCTCCCTCATTCATTACATTTTTCACTTAACTAATTTCCAAGGAAAGTGTTAAAGTACCTAAAATCTTAAGTTAAATGGGCTCAAAGCATTTCTCTGACTTCTAGAGCGACCAGACCCTTGGCCCAATAACTTATAGGTCCTAAGTACTAAAGGTCCCTTTATAAGTATTCACCCCCTTAAAATTCACTTATATTCCCAAATAAACTTACTTTCCCCTAATAAACCCCTTTCTCTAAGGATAAAACCTTAGAAAAGTGATCACCTCCCATGTAAAAACCCCTTTTTACAAAAATCCTCAAATATACACTTAGCCTAAGTTTTTATGTTTTCTATGTGAAAAGCACAAACAAATTGCAAAGAATTCATTTTATACTTAGAACTAAAACATTCTCCACCTTTTTTTATATTAACTAGTAACTTTATTTATATTAACTCCCGAGAAAATAACCCTTTTCCCCTATGTATTTATTAAAACCCCTTAATATTAATATCCTGTCCCAAAGTTTGAAACATAAAATTTATTAATATTATGAATGAATAATGGGTTAATTAGTCGATCAGTGACTAATTAAGAACCAAAACCCTCCACTGAATAAAATGAATTAATTAACCGATTTGTGGTTAATTAATAATTGACCTTTGCCAATGAAATCACCCCCGATGCCCTTAATCTGCCATAATCTATGATTAATTAAATACTGTCACTCTTAAATCTCTGTCAGGCCCCTCCATTAAACCTCATGACTAATCCCTACCCCGACCACTGGACGATCAGGTCCTATTTGATTTGATGGTTGATGATCATATCGAGCGGCCTCCAAAGGCCAACCTTTACCTGCCCGATATGAGTGGTTTCACTTTTCACCTCGCTGCTACGTGGCACCCGATGAGTGGCATCAGGCGGCCTCCCCCCAAAACCACTCTAGCCCAAAAGCAATGCGATCTAAACCCACTTAACACCTTCTGCTAGATGATAAAACATATCATCCCCCACTTAACTCCAATCGTACCTTTCCCTGTGTACCCGCCAAAACAGTTGAATTTGCAAATAAAATTAAAAAAACACATTGTTTTTAGTTTTATTGTGAAAAATACCTCTCAGACCTCCATGCAAGCACCAGAGTATGTCCAACCGTCAAACCACATCCAATTGCAACCTACTAAAGCTGCTGAACTTCCAAACCATCCTTCAATTGCTTACGCTTCCTGCAAGCCGTGCAAAGTCGCCCATCAATCCATTCAAAGTCAAAACCATGTGTTTACCCAAAATCACTGAGAAAGTCAAAACCATGTGTTTAATCAATTGCTTTAAGTTATTAAGTAATTCAGTAAAACAATTGCCCAACAACTCCAAACCATTTTGAATTGAACCAATTTTCCCCCAATTTGACAGAAAACCTTTTGCCCCTATCCTTGAATCCATAAGAACCAAGGAAGGCTACGCTAGTTGCATTGAGTGTCCTACCAATTTCTACTCCCCACGGGGATTTAGACCATCTCCCGTTGGCAGACAAAGAATTTCAAATCAAAGATATCTCTGTTGAAGAATCCCCATTTGTTATAGACATTTTTGGGCACTTCAACCCCAATCATAAATGTCCATAAATTGAGGGCTCCTAAGTCCCTAAAAGTGTTGCTTCACTGCCTAAAGGAACAAGGTCAGCTGATTACATTATCTCCCAGAAGTTCCCCACTAAAAACTAATCATAAATGGTCAAAACTAGACCATACTGAAAACCCAGTGTAGAGGGTGCGATGCATATCACCTTCCCAGCGTACAAGGTGTGATGCATACTGAATTTCTCCTCTGTGGGGTGCGACGGTCGGGAATGGACAAATGGCAGGGACAAAATACGAGGTGGAAGATCATGGAATCTTCTAGAAGCTTCCCGTTTGACACTTGCCTCTTTTTTTTCGACCAAGGATGAGTAAGAGATCATCATTCTCCAAGTGGAAGCAGGAACTATCAGAGAGAGGACACTAATCAAGACCCCAGAAGATGACTCATCTCCCTATAAGCATCTATATATGGATCCCTCATCACAGAGATCCAGAGGTTGGAATTTTGTATCTTCTAGAGAAGTGTTGTTGGTTTTCTAGTGTACATTCATAGTGTTGGGTGATCTAAGCTTTGCTTGAGGTGAAGAAGGGCTTTCTAGCTGGAGGATGATGCTGGGTCAGAACATGTGGTTGTAATCCTCTTGCTAATTTTCATCTTAATAAAGCTATTCAAGTTTTCCTCCATATTCTTGTGTACTTGTTTATATATGCATTTGTATGGTTAACGCACATCTGGTCCTGTGTTATTTATGAATATAGATATTTGTTCTTCGGTAGTAGTATGTTGCTGTGATTCCATAGGTGCTCTTTGAAGTTGGGCAGATGAAGAAGAAGCGGCAAAGATCTATCAGGAAGGACAGGAAATCAAGCACAAGACTAAGGTTGGTGTCCTTGGTTCTCCTCTTATCTATTTTCATAAAGGAAAGCGAAAATAGACTTTACTTGTTTGTTTCTAAGATAGCTACCAGTCTTAGTGGGAATAGCAGCATCTGAGTGGACACTATTCCTGGTAACAGAAGATCATGAGGCCAAGGTGTGCAAGTAATACGATTCTGGGATACTTCTATCTGAAGTATATATTATGTTGCAGGGTTATGTTTAGGACTAGATCTGAAATATTCATGTGCATCTTGATTTTAGCATTAGATTAGGAATCATGAAACTTGAAATGACTTATTCTTGAATGATCTGATATTGGTTGAGACCAGATATGATGTTTTGTGCCTATTCTATTAGTTATCTATCATGATCTAGGTTTTTTTGAAGTTTGGAATTGCAGCAAAGTTCCGAGTCAAAATTTGCAGATCTGTACGTAGGTTCGTCTCGGCCAAAGGGCATATACACATAAGTTCGACTCCTTCAAGTAGCGTATACAAAAAGAAAAGCTTCTTTTCGGATCTGACTGGTCTATCTGATCAAATTCCGTTGTTTCACTGCTATCTGTTAATGAAGTCTTCTTAAATTTGAACGTAGAACTGTTGTATAAGGAAATTGAGTCTGATTGATTGATTGATTGAGAAGGAAGGGTGATCCTTATTGCTATTTGTTTTGAACTCTATAATATGACAGTAGATCTTCAGAATGTCATTGCTTGGTACAAGTCTGTGGTTCAGAAGTTTATGATTGAGTATCTTTGGAGATATACATAGGTTGGGTTAAAGGAAGTAGCATATACATGAAGGTCGGGTTCACCTAAGTAGCGTATACACTCTAATGCATGATATTTGAGGTTACATTTGGTTCTAGATGATGATGTAGGGTTCTGGGTTTAGCACAGTGTTATGGTGTGAGTGATCGAATTTTTCAGATTAGTTGAATATTAGTTGATGCAGTTTAAGTTTAAAAGGCTTTGATGGGTACAGTGTGAAAATTTGATGAAACGTGGCCTTCAACTTGTGGTGTTGTGATCCAGGAGCATCCAGTCTAAAAATTCATGAAACATGGTCCCTAGTAGAAGAGTGGAGTTTTCTGAAGTCTGGCACCTACATACTGGTAAACATATTGGCTAATACAAGAGCTAGGGGGTTGTAGCTCCCTTCCAGTAGAAGTTGGAAAATGAGAGAAGGTTGTAACTTTCTATAGGTAAAAGCCTGCATATTGGTATGAGTCTGTCCCAGTACAAGATTGCAAACAAATTTTCTTATTATTAAAAGAAGACAAAGATGACAACAGCATGTGGTTTTTACCCACATTCGGTTTTCACCTTAAATCTTGGTGTTCATGTGTATTTCTTATGTGTGATGCTTTATTCTGCTTTCACTACATTGTTTAATAAATCTCTGATATACCGGTTTAAGCTCAACACATGATAAAGTGTCTAAATCACAAGTTCTCTGCATATGCGTTGGTTTCTTTAAGCAGAGTCGCGTGTACACACTAGTTCACTTCACTGAAGTAGCGTATATAAATCTATTTGGGAAATAAAATTGTTGACATGATAATACTGATTCACCCCCCTCTCAGTATTATTTCCAACAATTGGTATCAAATAAGGTCCTTCAGAAGAAGCTTGATCGCTTGAAGGGAGATCTGTCAACATGAATAATCAAGAAAGCATGGGATACATCAGACCGCCAATCTTGGATGGGATAAACTTTGTTTATTGGAAAATAAGAACCACAACCTATCTACAATCACTTGGAATGGATGTTTGGGAAGTTGTGAAAGGATGATATACATTTCCAATAGTAATTCCTACAGATACAGCAGGTAAAAAGCAATATGAAACCAATGCCTAAGTTGTCAACACTTTATTGGGAAGTCTGTTACAATCAGAGTTTGTCAAAGTCATGCAACTCAAATCAGCCAAAGAAATATGGGACAAAATCGTTCTAAGCTACGAAGGAGACTCTCAGGTAAAACGTGCTATGCCTCAAACTCTCAGAATTTAGTATGAAACTCTTAAGATGCATAATGATGAAAGTATAGCTAATTACTTCCTATGTATAGTTGAGGTTGTCAATTGTATGAAGAATCTGGGTGAAGAAATTAAGGAAGTTACCTTAGTTGAGAAATTTTTGAGATCCTTGTTTGCTAAATTTGAATCCAAAGTGTCTGCCACAGAAGAAAAATAGGATCTACAGAATATTATGACGCAGCTTCACAGAATCTTAACTGCCTTTGAGATGAGAAAAGGAGGACCATTAGATATGATAGAAGCCACATTCAAAGCTTCAGCAAAAGGAAAGGAAGAACACAATGAATCAGGACATATTTCAGAAGAAGAAGATGAGGTAAACTTTGTCAAAAGGCTTCAACAGGGTTCTAGAAGGTTTAAAGGTAAGTTACCATTCAAATGCTTTTCTTGTGGCAGAGTCGATCATTATGCTACTAGATGTCCTCATAAAGATAAATTTTAAAAAGGAAAGGAATATGAAAAAGGGAATAGAAAACAAGTTGTGAAGAAAAAGAGTTACTATACTCATGAAGATAATGATGGTTTATCTAATAGTGATGAATATGAAACTAGACAAATTACAGACTTCTCATGGCTTATGACGATGATAATTTTTGGGGTGCTTTAGAAGAGGAAGACCTTCACGAAGAAATATCTAAACTCAAAATTTGTTTAGAAGAAAATAATATGATTATAGATACCTTGACATACCAACTCGCTGAAAAAGAAGAACACCATGAAAAACTAGAATGTGAAATTGTGGGTCTAGGAAAGGATCTTGAGAAAACAAAATATCTCAAAGTTCAACATTCTCCTCTGATAAACACAGTTCTTGGATATACTGAAGAAGCATCTCAATCACAAAATCCATCAACTTCCACCAAAAGCTATCTTGATGCAGCAAAGACCATTGAACAGTATGACAATCATCAACAAAAGCATAAAGCAGATCACTAGGTAAATCAGACTCAATTTACTCCAAGTATGAATAGAATCCACAACCAACCTCAGGTAAATCATACTCAATTTTCTCCAAAGATGAATATCACTAGAAACTACAATCAACAGGTCAATAGATTCAATAGACGTTGGAACTTCTTTAATGGACAATGTTTTTCATGTCATAATTTTGGACAGAAAGCTACTCAATGTGTTGCTTACAAAACCATCATGACTAGAGAAGCACAAAATCAATGGAATGTAACAGGGATCCAGAAAGGTTCTTATAATAACTTTTATCTTGTTGAAAATGAAATAGAATGCTCAATTTGTATCAACTTTAATCATGAAGAATCTAAATGCAGGAGAAGATTTTGGAAAACATCTCAAAAGGAGCAAATTCCATTAAATCCCAAGATATGGAGAAGGAAAGAATTTTAAACAGAAAGATGTGGTATAGCCTTGTATGCAGAAGGTCAATAAAATCAGTGGTACATCGATAGTGGATGCTCAAAACACATGACAAGTGAAAAAGAAAAACTTCACTCATATAATGCCTTAGAAAAGGAAAAGAATGTCTCATTTGGAAATGACACTCTTGCTGTCAAAAGACGTAAAGGCTCTGCTTTCTTGAAAGAAAAGGTTAAAGCTAGAAATGTTGTATATGTAGATGGCTTAAAGCATAACCTATTGAGTGTCAGTCAAATGTGTGATCAAGGAAATGAAGTGGTGTTTCGATTAAACGAATGTGTTGTTCATGAGATTGATATAGGAGAGACCGTGATCAAAGGTACAAGAACTTCAAACAACTATACATACTCAAGGGAGGACAACAACAATGCTATTTAAGCAAAAATGATGAAAACTAGCTGTGGAATAGAAGATTGGGACATCTAAGCTTTTCTCAAATAAGAAAAGCATGCAGATTCAAGGATGTTCATGATCTTCTAAATATCAACATCCTAGAAAATACAATATGCAAACCATGTCAAATCGGCAAGCAAACCAGAGTTCACTTCATGGAAAAAGAAGGGTCAGCTAGTAAGCCTCTTAAACTTGTCTATACTAATTTATGTGGATCATCAAGGAAAAACTCACCTCGTGGAGAAGAATACTTTATTTTGTTCATTGATGATTTTTCCAGAATGTGTTGGATAGGTCTTCTAAAGCAAAAAGATGAAGCTTTTGAAAAGTTCCAAGCCTTCAAAGCTTTGGTTGAAAATAAATCAGATCGAAAAATCAAATGCCTCAGACATGATCGAGGAGGGGAGTTTACCTCAGATGAATTCTTTGAATTTTGTGAACAACATGGAATAAAAAGGAAACTCTCCACCGCAAGGACTCCCTAGCAAAATGGTGTGGTAGAAAGAATGAACATAATAGTTCAACAAATGGCTCAAGCTATGCTAGATGAATCTGCAACTTATGCAACCTTCTGGGGTGAAGTTGCATTCACTGCCATAACTATTCTCAACCAACCAAACGTTCGGGTAAACAACACTCAAACTCCATATGAACTTTGGTATGGTAAGAATCCTACTATAAAATACTTTAAATTTTTTGGAAGAAAATGTTATATCAAAAGGACTGATGAAAAACTTAGTAATTTTGAACCCAGATTAGATGAAGGTATTCTTCTTGGTTATTCTTCCAGAAATAAAGGATATAAATATTATAATAAAAGACTTGGAAAATTTGTTGAAAGCATTGATGTTGTAGTTGAGGAAGCATGCAAAAATCCAAAATCAATAAAATCAATAGAATATTATGAAAATGAAGAATATGGGGATTATTTTCCTACATCAAATCAAAATCATGTTGAAGAAGAAACCAATGAAGCACCAGAAGAAGAGATAATGGTAGAAAAGAAGACTCCATCTAGGTATGTTCAGAAAAATCATCCAGAAACTCAAATTTTAGGGGAAAAGGAGGCAGGTGTATAAACAAGAAGAACTATTACAGGGACCTCAAGCTATCTAGAATTACTATCCTCCACTGAACCTAAAAATCTAAAAGAAGCATGAAAAGATGAATGTTGGGTCAAGGCCATGGATGAAGAACTTGAGAAAATTGAAAAAAATAATACTTGGGAATTAGTTCCTAGACCACATGATAAAAATATTATAGGAACTAAATGGATATTCAAAAACAAGCTAAATGAAAATGGAGAAGTCATTAGGAACAAGGCCATACTTGTTTGTAAAGGGTATGCTCAACAAGAAAGTATAGATTTTGAAGAAGCTTTTTCACTTGTTGTTAGACTTGAAGCCATAAGGATGTTTCTTGCTCTTTCTAGCTTTCAAAAATTCAAAGTATACCAAATGAATGTAAAATCAACCTTCCTGAATGGAGATTTAGAAGAAGAAGTTTATATTGAATAGCCAAGAGGATTCATTCTTGGAAATGATGCAAAACTTGTATGCAGATTCAAAAAGGCCCTCTATGGTCTGAAACAGGCTCAAAGGGCCTGGTATTACCGTCTTGACAAATATCTACACCAACAAGGTTTTACAAAAGGTTAGGCAGATAGCAATCTATATACAAATATTGAAACTGATAAATTGCTAATTATTATTGTTTATGTTGATGATGTCATTTTTGGTAGAAATGAAGAATCCATGAGTCAAAATTTTGCTTCAGTAATGCAACAAGAATTTGAAATGTCCTTGCTTGGTGAACTTACCTATTTTATTGGTCTACAAGTTCAACAAACTAGAGATGTTATTTTTCTCTCATAAACCAAATATCTCAAACAGATCTTGAAAAGGTACAGAATGGAAGTTTCTAAACCTATATGTACCCCAATGGTAACAGGATGTAGTCTCAGCTCAAATGATGAATCAACAACAATACATCAACCAACTTATAGATACATGATTGGCGATCTGCTTTATCTAACAGGTACTTGACCTAACATCATGCATGCAGTAGGAATATTTGGAAGATTCCAAGCAAATCCAAAGGAATCACACCTTCAAGCAGTCAAAAGATTTTTCAAATATCTTCAAGGAACTCAGGACTTTGGACTATGGTATCCTAGAGATGCAAATCTTACTCTTCATGCATATATAGATGCAGATTGGGCATGAAGTGTTGATGACAGAAAAAGCACTGGTGGTGGTGCATTCTGTATGGGTTCCAGGTTAGTGTCTTGGTTCAGCAAGAAACATAGTTCAATTGCTTTATCTACAGCTAAAGTAGAATATGTGGCTGCTGCATCTTGCTACACACAATTACTTTGGATGATGCAAACCTTGCAAGATATTCAGATCACATGTACTCCACCCATCTCCATTCTATGAAGTGCCATCAGTATTTCAAAGAATCTAGTCATGCACTCCAATACCAAGCACATACCCATGAAATACCATTTTCTACATGAACAAGTGCTTGAACAGAAGGTCAAATTGGAATATGTTCCCTCCAAAGAATAGGTTGCTGATATATTCACTAAACCACTACCCAGAGAAACATTTGAATATATTAGACAAAATCTGGGAGTAGTTGCTGCATCTTCCAGCTGTTAAATCTAATTTTTCAGAGAAAGGTTATTATTCGGGTGTTTCATGAAGTATAATCGTGTACATACATGGGTTTCTATGGTTCAAGGACCGTACATGTTTTTCAGGCAAGGAAAATAGTGGGGTAGGCTTTGATATGGGTACTTTGTCTGATGTTGATTATTACATTCTATTGATATGCTATGTTCATTAATATTTAGCTAACTGACAAAGATGCCTTGATCATTGACTTGTTAACAATGCATAGGTAGCACAGGTTCAGGGGGAGCATTAGCCTTGACTCGCATTCTGCATTATTGGCATTATGATTGTTGAGTCTAGCTATGACTTCAAATATTTATACCTTTTGTTGCTTAAGTCATGTAAACGTCTAGGGTGTGATATGTCTTCTCATACATTTGAAAGAGTCCTATTAGAAAAATGATGTAATTTGTATCCCCACTTTGCATGGGATGGATGATGTAATTATATTTTTGTCATGTATAGACAATTGGTATATCCCACTTGGTTGGGTGGATGAGTCAAATTTTGTATATCCCCACTTAGTTGGGAGATGGATGTATGTATGAGTCATTGGTGATAGGAAGGTCATACTCACATGTTGAGTTATAGAGTCATGTTATTCTTTTGGAGAATTTTTTTTGCAGACTCTACTTGTGCTTAGGGGGAGCATGGACGATTTTAGTACATCTCAGCATGTACAAAGGGGAGCTTCGTCAGACAATTCAACATGTACTCAGGGGGATCATGAACAACATAGGGGAGAGAATATCTTGATCCACCCTTTGCCCTTGATGTCAAAGGGGGAGAGTGTGTTGGTGTTGTTGTTGCCATCAAGTCCAAAGGGGGAGCTTGTTGGCATTATGATACAGGTGTTGTCCTTGATGGCAACTCACTCAGATGAAAGTTTACAGTGTAGCAGGTCAACAACAAAAGATTACAACAGACTCCAAAGAATGAAGAAAAAGAGGTATACACTGGTTGAATTTCTCCAAGCAGCGTATACATGCAGTCTAGTAGAACAAAAGTAGCGTATAATGCATACACACACTCTCATAGGAGAAAAAGTGCGTACATGTTGGAAAACCAAGTTTTTGGTCCAAGATAATTGGTCCGAGGCATTTGGTCCAAAGTATTGACTCTAGGTATTGGATCCAAGGTATTGGTCCTAAGTGGTTTTGGTCCAAGGTATTGAGAAAGGCCTAAGAGTATATAAGGAGGAGAAGATCATTAGGCCAAGGTGTGTATGAAATGAGATTATAAGGAATACTTCTATCAGAAGTATATATTATGTTGTAGGGTTATCTTTGGGACTGGATCTGAAATATTCATGTGCACCTTGATTTCAACATTGGATCAGGAATCATGAAACTTGAAATGACTTATTCTTGAATGATTTGATATTGGTTGAGACTAGATTTGATGTTTTGCACCTGTTCTATTAGTTATCTATCATGATCTAGGTTTGTCTGAAGTCTGGAATTGCAGCAAAGTTTTGAGTCAAAATTTACAGATCTGTACGTAGGTTCATCTTGGCCAAAGGGCGTATACATGCAGGTTTGACTCTTTCAAGTAGCATATACAAAAATAAAAGCTTCTTTTTAGATTTGACTGATCTATCAGATCAAATTCTGTTGTTTTACTACTATCTATTAATGAAGTCTTCTTAGATCTGAATGCAGAATTGTTGTATAAGGAAATTGAGTCTGATTGATTGATTGATTGAGAAGGAAGGGTGATCCTTGTTGCTATTTGTTTTGAACTCTGTAATATGATAGTAGATATTCCGAATGTCACTGATTGCTACAAGTCTGTGGTTTAGAAGTTTGTGATTCAATATATTTAGAGATATACGCAGGTTGGGTTAAGGGAAGTAGCATATACATGCAGGTTGGGTTCAACCAAGTAGTGTATACACTCTAATGCATGATCTTTGAGGTTACAACTGGTTCTAGATGGTGATGCAGGGTTCTGGGTTCAGCACAATGTTCTGGTTTCAGTGATATGATTGTTCAGATTAATTGAATATTGGTTGATGTAGTTTACGTTTAAAAGGCTTTGATGGGTCCAGTGTGAAAATTTGATGAAACGTGGCCTTCAGCTTGTGGTGTTGTGATCCAGGAGTATCCAGTTTGAAAATTCATGAAACATGGTCCCTGGTGGAAGAATGGAATTTTCTTTAGGCTAGCACCTACATACTAATAAACATATTGGCTAGTACAAGACCTAGGGTGTTGTAGCTCCCTTCCATTAGAAGATGGAAAACAAGAGAAGGTTATAACCTTTTGCAGGTAAAAGCCTATGTATTGGTATGAGTCTGCACCAGTACAATATTGTAATTTTTTTTCTTATTATTAAAATAAGACAAAGACGACAACCGCAGGTGGTGTTTACCCACATTGTGTTTCCACCTTAAATCTTGGTGTTCATGTGTGTTTCTTATGTGTGATACTTTATTCTACTTTTACTGCACTGTTTAATAAATCTCTGATATACTGGTTTAAGCTCAACACATGATAAACTATCTAAATCACAAGTTCTCTGCATATACGCTGGTTTCTTTAAGCACAATTGCGTGTACACACTAGTTGACTTCACTGAAGTAGTGTATATAAATCTGTTTGGGAAATAAAATTATTGATCTAATAATACTGATTACCCCCTTGTCAGTATTATTTCCAACAAAAACCTTGATAAACAAATGCATGAACATATAAAAGATATGTAGTTGCATATAACTAAGCCACTCACACTAGAAGATATTAGAGCAACATATAAACAAGTTTATACTACCAACATCACAGAGTGGACAACACAACTGTAGTTCTATATTTGATGTAGAAAGAGTGATTACAACCATCAGTTGCTCAACTTTCCCTTACCCCTCAAGATCCTCTCTCTCTCTCTCCCTTCTTAACCTCTTCTGATGCCTTAGTCTAAGACTCTACTTCACAGTCAAATAGGAAATCCTTTGAAATGTTTCGACCTCTTTCACAATGGCCCAAGCCTTGCATATATAGCATGTAGGTTTAGGGTTTCCAAGTACTTCATGAGTTCCATTAGGCAAAAGCAGTGATGTTTCTTGCTTTAGTGCTCTTTCCCATTTTCATACTCCATTAGGAACTAGTAACTCACCCAAAAGGGTTGAGTTTTGATGTTTTCTTGCTTTTATGAGCTAACATAGGAGAGAATATAGGGATATTTTCTCAGTCAATTCGCTCCTTTGACCCATAGAACTTGATGTAGGTTCGCTAGCGCCGTTCTCAAGGTAGCAACTAGAGCTACCCTAGGCACTAACACACCCCTAAGCTTGTTGGGAAGCTTTATAAAGTCTAGACAACATTAGCTTGACAACTAGGCCTTGTTGGATAATTTTTTGGGTTTTGGTAAGTTAGAATCAATTAGTCAAAAATGAAAATATATTTGAAAAAATGTTAGGTTAGGATATGGAAAAAAAGAAAATTGATTTGAAAACTTTTAGGGATTTTTATTAAACAAGTCCATATCAAATAAAATGTTAGAGAATATGCCCTAAAAAATGAAGGCAAAAACAAAGTGTTAGGTTATAAAGAAAAGAAAAAAACAATAAACTCTGAAAGTGTTGCAAATATAAATTCCACTAATCTTAGTCTAGTTCAGTTTTGCAAGTAATAGTTGTGTGCAGTTTGTTTAGATGCCACACTAGCTTATTTGATCTAATTATACAGTGTAATCATGATTGGATTTGATTTAAATTTGAGTGTAAATAGGTAGAAAATAAAATTGGCTCAATAGTTTAATATGAGCTAATGGAGGAAATAAGGGATAGAGGTAAATTAGTCAAAAAAATGAAATTTACAGAAGAGTAATTAAGATATCTATCCTAGAAAAGAAACGATGGGAAGAATTGATAGATTTACTTGACTGAAGGATGATCTAACAACATTCAAATTTTAAAGGAACAATCAACATAGCTTCAAAAAGTTTCAATATTTCCAGCAAAAGTCATCAACATCTTAGCAACAAAATAGTGCCACATCAACTGGCAGTTTGTATTTTTTATTTTGTAATCATCTATTTTTGTAAAAGCATTTGAGATATTTTCTTAGTTCTATTATTGTATAAATAACTCTCTTTTATGAGTTATTAAGGGTTGCACCCTTGAAGAATCATTTCTAGACATTAAATGTACTTGACTTTTCTGAAACATTAATACAAAGCTGAGGATTCTGAATTCTGGTTCATATAGTTTTTTTTTCCTATAAGTTTTTCCAATTATAATCACAATGTTTTTCTTCATATTATTATGTTTTACATATATAACTAGGTAGGAATAATTGAGTTTCAATCTATTCCTATAAGCTTCCAAAGTGATCAGCTATAAAGAGAATGAATTATATTAACCGTCTGTTTAATTAATTCCCTCTTAATTATTAAATCATCAACATCTTTTGTAAACTTAATCATATTCTATTAAACCTTTTGAACATGGTTTAAAGTTTTTGATACTTATGATTTTTTGATGTTAAATTTGAATATTGCAAAAATCATATCATTTCTCTATTTCTGATCACCAGCATACAATCTATTTCACTGTGTGAATTTTAATAGTAGCCATCTATTTTAATATTAATATTATTCAAAAGGTTAGGCATCACTATTTTATATTTGTTTCATATATTGGTTCTCCAAATTAAAACAAAACTCCCAAAACAATTTCCTTAGATGCCTTGGCATGATAGCTAACCATTATCATCTCAGAGAGACAACATCAATCTGGCACTATTGTCGGGGACTCGAATTTCATTAAGTTTTCTTGGGGCAATGATAAATATCCTGTTCCTTTAAGGTGACTACAGGTCTAGATAGGTCAAAATATTTCACCTAGTGACTCCACTGTGCCAAATTGGCACCCTTTAATCACACTAGATCTAGTTTTGAATCTAGCACAGTTAGTCCTCTGTCAAATCTAGAAAAACTTCTGAGAAAGGATAGTTCCAAAAGAAGACATAAATCATCTTCTTCCACTTCAACCTTACATGTTGAATATATAATCCAATATGATCCCTATAGTAACATTCCATACCATCTAGATTACTCTCACTCAACACCTAGGGTTGCTGACCTTTTAAATAGGGGAGTTGACTTCAAATAAACTTTCCTTATTCATTCACTTTAATCTCATCCAAAACCCCTACTTC
Organism: Pinus taeda; assembly: GCA_000404065.3. NCBI lineage: Eukaryota > Viridiplantae > Streptophyta > Pinopsida > Pinales > Pinaceae > Pinus > Pinus taeda. Next base: position 67,385 of record APFE030255900.1, read on the forward strand.
CACTAGGATCACCTAAATCTGGGTCTGGCCTGGGTGTTCATTTACCTGAATACAAACCTACAAACTTTATATCTCCCACTAATTACTCATTTCATTCCACCTCTGAACAACCTGAATCTTCTACCTCTAAACAACCTCAAGGGACCTTTTCCATATATATTCTAATCCACTCTTTGAATCAAAAGAAAATATTCATTCTCATGTCCACAAGTTGGTTATTAAGACTCCTATGAAATCATCCAAGACTTTTCCACCTTCTTTATCTCCTCCTAATTCACCCCCACATAGTAGTTCACCCCCTCTTTCACCATCTTCCTCTTTTTTATCACCATCTTCCTCTTCATTATCATCATCCTCATAAACGTCTCATATATCATCTTCTACTATGGCATTCCAACCCACTGTACAGGCAAAATGTGCAACTTTAGTTTTACCTCCAATCCTTGATGCTTTTCCAAATGGATATTTGAAACACCTTCCTAGGTATAATGGAGAAACAGTCCCTCGACTGAGGATCATCTTCAAGCCTTTCTAGACTTTGCAGATAACATGAACATAGAACCAGAGAATGTTTAGATGAGGTTGGTTGTTCAGTCTCTTGAGGGAAATGTGAGAACTTGGTTTAGGCAGTTACCTGTAAATTCCATTAGAAATTGGGAAGAACTAACAAATATATTTAAAAATCAATGGGGAGTAAAAAAATATGCTCTTTACTTTTTGGCTGAGTTTGAAGAACTCAAAATAAATTTTGGTGAACCTATCTCTAATTTTATCAAAAGGTTCAATAAGCTTTATCATAATATGCTCCCTAATTGCAAACCTCCTATAGCAGCAGTCAAATCTAGGTTTTCAAAAGCTATTGAAGATGATTTTGCTATAATGTTAAGAGAAATAAATTCAAGGACTCTTGAAGATATGAAACCTAATTCTATAGAGGTGAAAGCAAATAGGGATGCCTCAACCACCTTGAAAACTAAAGAGGAAAAATAAAAAAGAGAACTTAAAACTGGTCAAGAGGCCTCAACCTCTTCTAAAATTAAAACTGAAATATATCCAATAGAATTTCCAAGATTGAGACTCAACCTAGAACAATTCAACAAACAGTTACTAGACCCCAAAATAAAAATCAAGGTCAATACAAAAGAAATCCATAACTACAAATTCTTCAAAGACCTAGTAATGATCAGCAGGTTCCAACTCCTCTACTAATCGATGATCAACAACCTGATGACAATACTACGACTATCACCGAAGAAATTAATAATATGGACACTTCTTCAGATCAAACTGCTATTATTCCCCTTTCACAACAAAAAGAGGTTCAAGAAGATCAAGAGTCCTCACAGGTTTCTAATTACCATGCCTTCTTTGAATTCCTAATTGCAGAGTTGAACAAAAGATATGATCTTAGTCCTAGACCTGGCCCTGGAAGACCTCCTAAGGAACCTCCAATAATTGAACCCTGTACCAAAGCTGTTGAAACTCAAATAAATTATATCAGTAAACTAATACTACTTAAAATGAAAATAATTTTTTGATTACATTTAATGTTGAAAAGGAGTTAGAAAGAGTTAAAATCCCAATTCCACTTTTAGAACTTTCCAAAAACCCTGGGTATAAAAATCAAGTATCCAAATGGATACAAAACACCTCGTTTGATGCTGAAAGTGACATCATTAGTATTCAAGATGAAAACCAATAGTTATCTTTGGTCCTAGTTCAGATATGATTGATGAAACAGTGCTCCCTTTCTATGTAACTCTTAAGACAAATAATTCCATGTTATACAATTGTATGCTTGATTCTAGAGCATCACATAACCTGATGCCCAAAACTATCATGGACCATTTGAAACTTGACATAACTAGATCCTATCATGATTTGTACACTTTTGATTCGAAAAGGGTGCCTTGCTTAGGATTGATTAAGGATTTAGTAGTCACCCTTGCCCAAATTCAAGTGAAAAGTGTGGTGCTTGATATAGTTGTCACAGATATCCCTCCCAAATTTGGAATGCTCCTTTCTAGGTCTTACAATGCCAAATCAAGGGAACTCTTTAGATGTACATGTCTTATGCCACTATTCCTGTTTATGGGAGAGAGAAACTAAGGTTATATAGAGAGGTAAGGTTTGTGCACACTGTTTGCAAAATATATCAACCAAGGAACCATCCCATTTATGTAATTGATCAATATTTTGGTTGTTTATGGAAACTATTCTTTGATGGTTCTTGTACTAAGGATGCAGTAGGAGTTGGGGTAGTTTTGCTCTTACCAGAAAAAGAAAATATTACACAATCATGCAAACTTGATTTTGAGGTTACAAATAATGTAGCTGAATATGAAGCTTTCCTTATAGGACTCCAATTAGCTAAGAGCTTAAAGGTTCAAAACCTGATTGTTTTCACTGACTCAGAGCTCATTGTTAAACAAGTTAGAAATATTTTCCAAACAAAACATACTAGGCTTATATCTTATCGAAATGAGGTTTGGGATTCAGTTGAAAATTTCTTTGATGCTTTCAATTTGACTTATATTCCAAGAGATTAGAATATTCATGCAGATTCCTTGACTGTTTCTGCTAGTTCCTTTAAAATTCCTGATCAGACTAATGTGCTCTATCAAATACAAGTCAAATATAGACCATCCATCCCAACCAATATAAAATACTGGCAGATATTTGAAGATGATGAACAAATAAAATCTTTTCTGCAGGTTATAGATGAATTTTCAGTTCTACAAATTGATGAAGATAGAACATAAGCAAATGAAAACATAAATGAAAATGATAATTCAAATTTTAATTCAAAAATTGCTAATCATGATATTATTCAATTATCTAACAATTTCATTCCCAAAGATCTAATTCCTTTAGAGAAGTTGTTTGATCAAAATGATGTCCTCAGAAACCCAGAGTCAATTTCTTCACCAGATGACATAGCGGAAATTAACATTGGAACAAATGATGATATTAAAAACATTAAAATCTGTGCATCTCTAGATCCTGAAATCAAAAATCAATACCTTAAGTTACTTGAAAATTACAAAGATGTTTTTGCATGGACTTATGTTGATCTAAAGACTCATTACACTTCATTGATACTACATAAGATTTCTTTAAAACCAAAAGCAAAACCTTATCATAGAAACTTAGGAGGATTAATATTGCTTTTCTACCAACTATAGAAAAGGAAATTAAGAAAATTCTAGATGCCCAGATCATTCTCCCTCTTAGGTATTCTAATTGGGTTGCTAATTTAGTTCCTGTTAGAAAGAAGAATGGAGAAATCAGACTGTGTGTGGACTATAGAAATTTGAACAAAGCATCGCTAAAAGATAACTATCCTTTACCCAAAATGGATCAGTTACTTCAAATGGTTTCAGGAGCACAAATAATTTCTATGCTTGATGGTTTTTCAGGTTATAATCAGGTAAATGTTGATCCAACAGATAGGGAGAAGACAACCTTTACTGCACCTAGGGGTACATTTATGTACTATATAATTCCCTTTGGCTTATCTAATGCTAGAGAAACATTTTAGAGAGCTATGGACATAGATTTTGTGGGTTAGGTAAATAAATTTGTAGTCATTTATCTTGATGACATAACTATTTTTTCTAATTCTGGTCAGAAACATCTTAAGAATTTGAGGAAGGTTTTTGACAGGTGTAGGAAAATTGGAATATCACTGAATCCAAAAAATTCTCTATTTTCTATCAAAGAAGGAAACCTGTTGGGCCACATAATCTCAAAAGGGGTGGTGATTGATCCCAAATGTGTATCTACCATTAAATCGTTGTCCTTACCTATAAATAAGAAGGAGATTCAAGCTTTTCTAGGCAAGATTAATTTTTTAAGGAGATTCATCCCTAATTATGCTGAAATTGTAAAAGACATCACTAGTATGCTCTAAAAGGACCATAAAGTTAAATGGACTATCTCTTCTAGATATGCATTTGGTCTAGATTAACAACGAGGTCCGGATGTAGCCATAGTGGCCAATGATATTTATCAGTAAATTTTACAGTGATGTTTATTAAAGTCTCAGTGATAACACTCTAGCACCTAAAAAAATAAAGAATACACTAAGTAAATCAATCAACAAGCAGAGGGAAATGATCCTATCTAATAAGCACTAATCACTGGAGTTGAAACCCAGTATCACAATGAATAACAGAGAGAGCTGGAAAAATGTACAGTTACGGTTACTCTAGAGCTTTTCCTGAACCTCAAATTAAGGGTCCAAGTACTCTCGTGAAGATGAGTACCCTCACAAAAACTGAAGATAGAGTAGGCTCATCTATGTTAGGTACCAGGGCAGCCCACCCCAGTCACCTTGTGTTAGTCCCTAAGAGTATGGCCACTAAGGATACCTTAGATCACAGACACTAATAGGGGGGACATAGTCACAGATAGTACACTGTGTGGGTAGGATACTTGAGTCCCCGACTCAGCTTTGATATCCTCGAAGGGATCTGCGATACATAGAATACTCAAAGGACATGTAAGAAAAGGTGAGCTACCTTCACTTACATTCCGATGTTGTCTCACATTTAGCTCTACTTTTACTGGAGTGGTCCAGGATAGTATGAGTGCAGAAGGATTTCTCTCTTTTAATGGCACTAGTTTCGTTGTATGATCTTGGGCAGTTAACTCACACTACCTATCCCAAGATCCTAGCCTAAACTAAAGTGTGTTTACTCTAAAAAGAGTTGTTGATTGATTTTATTAGGTAGATTTTAAAAGTACTTTGTTAGAGTCTTTGATAGGGGTATTGACATATGAAATTATATGGGACTCTGACTCAAATCATGCAAAAACAATGCTTGTAAATTTTCAATTTCGATGGATAAGCTACTTCTACAAAGGGAGAGTCATTCATATATCAATATCCATGCATCCTATTTAGTAAAACACTAGCATAAGCGATAGAACTTCAATGCTGACTAACAACTATTGAAACCAAATAATGCAAAACTTAACCAACTAAGTAGAAAATAGTAAATTTTTTTGTATTTTTTCTTTTAATGAAAACAAAGACTTTAAGAAGTAAAGTTATTTTATTTAAAAAAGAAATTGTTCAGGACATAGATCAATCAAACAAGTGCAGCTGCAAATCCCTTATTAGTGTGTAAGTAGATTTCCCAACCCATGAGTTCACAGGGTAAGCTATTAATCAAGAAATGGCTAACTAATGCTCTGTATTAGAGGCTACAAAGAGTTAGTTTTAGCACTAATGCTCTATTTGTGAGGGAAAAATACTTTATAAAACACTGTTTTCACTGGTAATCTATGTTAGTGAGGGAAAACACTCAAAAAATATGCTGTGGGGATCAAATCTAGGGATGTGAATTGAAAGAAAGGTGTTGTATGGTCCTGAGTGGTCGGAAAGGGAATGAAGAAGTATAGGAAGGCCTAGAAGAAATAGAGATCTGGGAACTTTCTGGGAAAAACTAGGAACTAAGTGTAGTCCCCAGTGGAGTCACCACTTCTATTATAGGGATTAATGCATGGGTGTTTGTTGATTTAGAAAACCCTCAAGGATCTTCCCGGGATCCTCGACAGACAGTTAGATTAGCTGCAACTGTCACAAAGATACATGCATATCTATGTTTAACAAATGAATATCAAAGTGAGAAGGAATTATTACCCCGAGTCTTAGTGTGGTGTTGCTAGAGAGCACAATGTGGCTAGGTGGAAGACCCCTGAGTTGGCTCCAAATCAAAACATGCACATAGGAATGACAAGCATAATATCACAGCATAAAACCTTGATAAAAAAAATGCATGAACATATAAAAGATATCTAGTTGCATATAACTAAGACACTCATGCTTGAAGATATTAGATGAACATATAAACAAGTTTATACTATCAACATCACAGAGTGGACAACACAACTTCAGTTCTATATTGATGTTGAAAGAGTGATTACAACCATCATTTGCATCAGCCTTCCCTTACCCCTCCAGCTCCTCTCTCTCCCCCCCTTCTTAACTTCTTCTGATGCCTTAGTCTAAGACTCTTCTTGACAGTCAAATAGGCAATCCTTTCAAATGTTTCAACCTGTTTCACAATGGCCCAAGCCTTGCATATATAGCACGTAGGTTTAGCGTTGCCAAGTCCTTCATGAGTTCCGTTAGGCAAAAGCAGTGATGTTTCTTGCTTTAATTCTCTTTCCCGTTTGCATACTCCATTAAGAATTAGTAATTCCCCCAAACAAGTGAAGTTCTGATGTTTCCCTACTTTTATGAGCTGACATAGGAGAGACTATAGGGATATTTTCTTAGTCAATTTACTCCTTTGACCCATAGAACTTGATGTAGGTTCACTAATACTATTCCCGAGGTAGCAACTAGAGTTACCCTAGGCACTAATGCACCCCTAAGTTTGTTGGGAAGCTTTATAAAGCAGGTTGCTAGTGTCTAGACAACATTAGGTTGACAACTGGGCCTGTGAACTTGGTCAGTCCTTTATTCATCATGTATTTGTCCTCTGAGTTGATGAAGAGGTCATTTTCCTATATAACAAGCGTAAGAGAAACCACCAATAATGACAATGGATCTTAAGGTATGACCAATATAATCCACTAAGTGTGAAGAATGGGCTGAAGTGAAACACTCGTGGAATCACCCAATCGAAGATCGATGATGAAAGTCTATCATCAGGCACGAAGAACTTGCCATTGAGGCATGCAAGCTCCAAGGTACCGAAAGGAATCTCTAGATCAATCTCTTGGATAATGAGCTGGTATCAACAAGAGATGATCTGTCACAGGAGGGCCATAATGTTTCCCCGATCAACGACATGAGATATCGAAAAAATGGTAGATGGTGAAACAGAGAATTAGAGGAGGAGGGGGTGAACTACAAAAGGATTATACTCTTGAACATATCAGCGACACAACTCTGGAATGCAGCAGCATTTTGGTACCAAGCAAGCGGAGGTCTGATGGAGACAACATGGATCAAATGGAATGAGGCAAAATGGCAACCCAAAACATTGGAAAGCCAATGACGATGTGAGGATATCGCAACCTGATGAGAAGAAAAAGTGTTGATGTTCAAGAGTGATTAGCTGCTGTAAGTAACCACTGATGACTTACAAATTTTCCCCCACCATTACTGGTGAGTACCCCAATTATTTTTGAAAAACAAGCTTGAAGGGGGTAGCATATGCTTATGTTATAAGTTCAACCTTTGGACGAATCTAACCTAGTAATAGTTTAACGAGACCTAGGGAGGAGAAGCTCGAGTCTCGTCATGGTGATAAGTTCAATGTTGTCAGGGTTTAAAGAGTCCAACACAGGTAAAACTCAGAGTCTTTTTCATGTTTAGAGAGTTTGAAAAGGACACAGAAAAGAAAACTCCATGGGGGTCCTTTTTCATACATTTGTGTCCCTCAAGCACAAAAAAGTAGAAAATAATACTCGAGAGAACCGCTTGACCATTACAATCAAGGAGTACATTTCTTGCTCGTAGAATACACATATATTACATAGCCTCAAATACAATGCCCTCATACAAAGAGGGGTTGCCTTCTAGGGAAAAAAACCTTAAACTAAACATAAGTTATATCGTCAGATCATCTGCCTAATGAACGACCTAGATTGACTAGAAATTACTATACTTTTACAAGGCAATTTTACATCTGTTTTTAGCTTCGGGGGCACTGCCCCTGAAACCCCCACCGGAGGACTGCTGGCCCCCGGACCCCCCAGCCGGGGAGGATCGGCCTCCCCGAACCCCCGTTTGGTTTCTTTACCTTACAGAATGGATATTGGCTTTTAATAATTGAATTCTATGGCGGTGAGAGCAAAAGGCATCAGAAAATGTGGTATGGCAAGATACCACTATACTGTCTTTTTAAGCTTTTCTTTAATTTTTTAACTTTTTCTCGGCCACTTTGATTTGTGTTCAAATACTTTTTAGGTGAGGAAAAGACATCTGAAGAGTCTTTAGCTTTTCAAATACGGTATGAAGCTGTGAATTTGAGGAGAATTTTTTTTAAGAAAAAATGTGAAAATTGAAAAGCAGATTAAATATGATGTATGTTTCATTTTTTAAGTGATTTCTTGGATTGTAATTAGTGACCTCAATATGAAAAATTAAAAAAGTGATAAAGACACGTCGTTTCACAACAAGTATCGAACCTGAAACGAAAAAAGTGTGGCGATCTTTTCATGTTTAAACGGTTGAAAAAAAGTTGAAAGCGGAATGCCATTTTTATTCTCTTTAACAAGTCAAAAAGGGAAAAATACTCGGTAATCTTTTCATCTTTTACGAGTCAAAAAAGAGCTTAAAGGTGACTTTTCCTAGAGGAATGAGTGGTATAAAGGGTAGCAACGAGTTCTGGCAATGGTGGAACTGCTTAAAACATGTAATGGTCAAGAGGCTGGCTAATAAAACCACTCATCAACTGCCGGTTTGAGGTAGGCCTCCAACGATGACTATTTAAGGGAATCGATTGTTGTTTTGTCTTTTCTGTGACTAGACCCACTCTAGGGCTAGAGGGGTTGCCTCCATTTGTAGAGGGAACACTTTCCTTTATCACAAGTTGGCAACTCCACTGGGGATTCCTTTGTATGTTTTCTTCTTGTTCACCCTTGATTTGTTTTTTGTTTTAGTGTTTCTTGAATTTTTGGGTTAAACCATCAGTTTTTTGGGTTACCTCATTCAATCTAGGAATTCCCCTTGGACAGACTATCTAGTGTCATTTAGGTGATTTTACTTTGTCTTTTGCTTACGTAAGATCATCGCTGAAGATAACCTAACAGCCTCGATCACAACGATGATGTTCTAGCTTTGTACCTGTGACTATTTGGCTTTCGTCTCAGGTTTCTAATTTAATTCCCGTGATGATTTCTGAAATCGGACCGTCTCTTAAAACAGGTGTATTTTAGCGACTAATATCTAGTTGTCTATGTAACACCTGCGACAACATCTCTAGTTTTCAGTGTAACACCTACAATGACGTCTCTAGTTTTCAGTGTAACACCTGCAACGATTCCTGTAAAGTTGTTTTTACAACTTTACCTCCTGAATCCACTAGTCTTGTTTATCCCCTACATTTTATTGTCTCTCATAATCTTGTTTTGATTGCTTTTGGTTAAGGTGCTCTCTTTTTTATTTCATTGAGTGAGTCTTGTGGTTTTTTTTTTTTTTATCGACTGTGTGACCTAGCTCTTTAGAAGTGTCATCGAGAAACCATTTGCTTGGGTTACTTGTCTGTCCAAGGTTCATCCACAACTATCTTATTGGTTTGCTTGAGGCTTTTTCATTGCTTGTTTTCTTGCTGGTTGATTTTTAGTGTCAATTATTTAACCAATTTTTTATATTGATTCGATTTCTTCACTACCAAGCATAGATCATAATTGTTTGGATCGATCAGTTCATACTTGCTTGTTTGTCTCTTTAAATTCAAAACAAAAAAAATTAAGGGATTGCATTCATTTGATATACGAAAGTGAAAGTGTATGTGCATTTCAAATTTTCATGATTGAGAAATTGAAAAGCAAACTCTAAATCTTTCATTAGTAGTATCGATGCATCGTGAGATTAGTGTATTGTTGCATTGTGTTTCTTAGTGTTTGCATTCCCTTGTGTTTGCTTGGGAATGAGTTTTCTACCCTCCTTTAAGTAGGTTTTCATCGAAACGGTTGATGCTTTACTCATTCTAGTTGCATCCTAGGGTTTGATATACATACAGTAGGGCCTAAAAGCTAGAACTTAATTCAAGATCAACACTAAAATCAATTGAATGAACATAACAACGTATTGGAACTTAACGCTCATTATCTAGAGGTTTAGGCTAGAGACGTGCTCTAGTGTCATTAAACCTAGTCACTATTGTTTTCGTTTAAGGTTTGGTGATTCCTCCTTCTCCGACTTAATAGCTGCTTGTCGTATTTGTGCTCCCTGTACCATCGAGTATATATTTGGAGACCCCACTAGGTTATCATCCTACATCCATAGGAAGCCATTTCTACCACCTTACAAATCGTAACGCACCGAACATAGCATTCGGGAAGATTGACTACCGTACGGAAGGTCCTTGGTCATTTCATTTCCATTTGATCACCAAGGTGTATATGCAGTTTTACGGTTTGTCTGGTTAACTTTTTTCCTAGTTCTCTAGAGTGGTCACTTTCAATCCTTTTTGAATCCTTAAAAGAAAAGGTCCATTTGAGCACTTGTCCTTTCAGGCTCATTAAACCTCGAAAGAGATAGAGTCACCTTTTTCATCCTTTTCTCAACTCTTAAAAAATGAAAAGGTCAAGTTTTGTTCCTATGTCATAAAATTGACTACCCACGAAATATTCCTGGTAATAGTTCGAGTTATTGGTTATAGTACGAGTGTTTTTCAGGCTCGTTCCTGATGGCAACATCCCCCGAGTCTACTGGCCAAGGTCTTCCCCCAAATGGAAATCCTTGTTTGTTCCCACCTTTTGGAATGTTGGTGCTCCATATATGGCAACATTGTCCTTGCCCCAGTTAATCATCGGTTTACCTGTTTGGTTGTTTTCAACCTCGGTGGTCCCGAGTGTCATGACTCCTGTTCCACCATTTCCTTCATTTGAATCATGACATGATGATTCCAAGGTTGAGCCTGCGCCTTCTTCTCCTATTTCTTCATCTTCATCTCCTACTTCGCTTGGTGAAAGCTCCACCTCTCATAACCAGGAGACTAAAAAAAAGAAGGAGAAGATGAATGAGAGTTCTTGTTCCTGTGTCAACCTCGTTCAAAAATGAAAACAAGGGTGTTGAGCATAGTTCCTTGTCTTGTATCAAGCTCATTAAAAAATGCAACAAGGAGTCTTGAGGAAAGTGTTATAGACATATTTGGGCACTGCAACCCCAATCACATATGTCCATAAACCAAGGGCTTCTAAGTCCCTAAAAGTGTTTTTTCATACCCTAAAGGATCACGGTCAGCTGATTACATCATTTCCCATAAGTTCTCCCTGAAAAACTACTCATAAATGGTCAAAACTGGACCATACAGACTGCTCCATGCTAAGGGTGTGATGCATCTCACTTGCTGCACACAAAGGGTGCAATGCATACTGAAAAGCCCTTCTGTAGGGTGCGATGTCTGAATTTGCCTAGGGATGAGTAAGAGGTCATGAAATCTCCAAGTGGAACCAAGAACTATCAGTGAAATGACAATAATCAAAATCCCAGAAGCTGACTCACCCCCTGCAAATATCTATATATGGATCCCTCATCCTAGAGATCTAGAGGCTAGAATCTTGTCTTTTGTAAGGAAGTGTTGTTGGTTTCTCTGTGAAGCATCGTATTGTTGGGTAATCTAGTTTTTCATGAGGTGAAGAGGGCTTTCATGCTGGGAGGATGGTGCTGGATTAGACAGCTGGGTTGTAATCCTCTCTTCTACTACTGCTATCAATAAAGCTATTGGAGTTTTCCTCCATATACTTGTATATTTCTGAATCTTGTATTTGTATATGCATTTGTATGGTTAATGTACATTTGATCCTATATTGTTTATGGTTATAGATCTCTATGCTTTGATGGTATTTTTCTGCTTTGACTCTACAGGTGTTATTTGAAGCGGGACAAGTGAGAAAGGAGTGGTGAAAGCTCTATCAAGGGAGGGGGGAAAAAAGCAAGGAGTCAAGCGAAGGACTGAGGTTGGTGCTCTCTGCTTCTATCTCTTCTATCTCTCATAAAGGAAAACACAAGTTACTTTGAATTGTTTGCTTCTAAGATAGATACCCATCTTAGTGGGACTAGCAGATGTGAATCGACACTAGTTTTCCTGGAAACAAAATGGCGACTCCACTGGGGAGCGAATAGTATGTTTGTTTTTTATTGTTATTTGCTTTATAAACTACAGATGGATCCTGAAGTTAAGCCAGCTAGCCTTCGAACTGATTTTGCTATGCAACTACAAAGTAGATCAACACTACTTCAGTCAATATCTGGGTTGGTTTATGAATTGAACATCTAACTTGCAAACATCCTGAGTGCCCTAGTGGTAGCTCAATAACCTCATTAGATTAGCCCCTATACTTTGTGTTTACTGCCTATCATAAGCTCAACCTAAATCCCTAAACTTAGCTGCAAACCGTGGGTGAAAACCAAGCTTAGTCTCATCCCTGGACCATTGCACTGTCTCTCATTGGCAATCTAGATGCATCATACCTCCTGTGTGCTACAGGTGAGATGCATCCCTGTTTCCCTTAAGGACATGTGTGATGATTGAGTGAGACTGTTTCTGCCTCCAGATTTTGGTTTTTTCTTCATTGTTTTGAGCTCTATTCAGTAGTTTTGCTGCCTATGATCAATATATCATTGTTGAATCCTTCTTCCTTTACATTATTTAGCCTCCATTGATAAGGAATTGTGAATGTTTTTTATGTAATTTTCATCATTTACAGTCCTCCTTTACAAAAAGTAGCTTAATCAAATTGTCGTCTTTTGATTTGAAAGTGTCGCAACTGTGGTTTTCAGTCAAGAAAAAGAGTGTCGTAAAGTCTTCCTCTTTTAGATAGTCAATTACAATTTTTCCATTGTATTTTATTTGAGTTATCAATTCTTTGAAGTGTCGAAAACAGTTTTCCTTTCGAAATTGAAAGTGTCGTCTTAGTCTTCCTTTCGTTTTCGAAAAGAAATTGCTAAAGTGTCGCTTTGAAGAAAAGTAGTTCAGATCTGTACCTAGTTTTCTTTTTGTCATTCTCACATTAAGGAAACTAAAAAACAACTACATGCATGTGCATTTGCTTTTAGACTGCATGCGGAAATTGATTTAGGAAAAGTGCATTTAGTCTGTGCTCTCTGCTCTCTGTTGAAATAATTTTACTCTTCTTTCCTTAGTAGCTAGGATTTTCATTGCTAAAAGAAAATAAACGATTGTTTATCATCTTAGATTGCATATTTAGGAATGGTACATCTACATCACGAGGTGAACCTTGAAAGGAAAACTTCTTAAGTAAGACCAAATATAAAATAAACCCCAATGAACATAAAAACGCTTTGGAACCTAACGCACAACATCTAGAAGTCTAGGCTAGAGATGTATTCTGGCATCGTAAATCCTGGTAACTATCGTTCTCACTGTAGGTTGGGTGATTCCTCCTCTTTGATACAACAAGTGCTAGTGCGCACTTGTGCTCCCATGTACCGTCGATTATATATTGGGAGACCATAATAGTTTGATATCCTTTATCCTTCGGAAGCCATGTTTTCTGCCCTATTGATCGCAATGCACTGAACACAACATTCGAGAAGATTGACTGTTGTACATAAAAGTATATTTCAGTTTTGCAATTGGTTTGGTAATCCCTCTATCTAGACTTCTAGAGCAGTCACTTTTGTTCCCTTTCAGACTCCTTAAAAGAAAAGTTCCATCTGAGAACTTGTCACTCCAGGCTCATTAAAAATCAAAGGTGACTAGAGTCATCTTTAGCTTTTTCTCAACTCTTAAAAATTGAAAAAGAAAGTTGTGTCAAAGCATCATAAAATTTATTTTAATCGGAATAACATCACTGTTCCATTGTTGGTCTTAGGTTGAGAAAATGGAGTCCACCAATCAAGGATTTCCCCTTGGGGGAATCCTAGTCCTTTCTCCTCTTGGGGAGATATTGGTGCTCCATACATGGCTACATTGTCCCTTCTAGGACTCACAATTGGTTTGCCAAAATGGCTATTCTCGACCTTTGTTGTTCAAAACTCCATAATTCCTCAGCAATTGAATCAACAACTGGATGATACTAAAGTTGCTCCCCCACCTTCTACTTCGTTTGTTTCTCCCTCTCCTTCTTCCTCTTCGCTTGGTGAAGCTAGTAACATTAAAAACCAAGTAACTGAGAAGAAGAAGAAAGGGAAGGAGAAGAAGAAGAAGAATCCAATGGAAAAACGGGGAAACCATGCATTGTCTGGTGAAAATCCACACAATGCACCATCCAAACCTAAATCTCCATGTGTCATTTGCAAAGGAGACCACTATCATCGAGATTGTCCTTGCATCCCGCGGATGTTGAGAGACTGGTCTCCCCGCTTGCATGATCCGGTGTCTTCAACCTCTGTCGATCATGTTGAGAGTACATCGTCAACTAGTGAAAATCAAATCAATGGACAAAAAGGAAGATCTAAATTTCCTTGTAGGTTGTGTGAAGGCAATCATGCCCTCCACCGTTGTCCTTTCCTGGACAAAGCTAAAAGAGTCTTGGATAACCATCTTTCTTCATTGCAGCGACTTCCACCTGGATATAAGAAACTCTTGCCAAGTCCATCGCGAATTGAAAATATTACTGACACACCTCTGTTGTTAGTCAAAATTCCTATCATTGAAGATAAACCCTCTGAGTCCACACCAAACCAAAGTCAATAGGTTGAGACAGCAGTCGACGCAATCTTGTCTTCAAAAGGTCCATATTTAGATGATACAGTCTCCAAAGAGAATGAGAATGACACCATTCAAATTCTTCTTGTTAACACAGAATCCGATGAACATGGTGGAAATATACCTGTTCCTTTACCATAGGATGGAATTTCCTCAGTTCAAGAGATTCATCCGACCGTTTATTCGGTCCCTCCTCCAAGCAATCTAGTCGTTTCCTTTGATTGGAATCTACTAGCGAGACCCCGCTATTACAAAAAAAATTGTCACCATGACTTCTACAGTTTGTGTGAGTCCATCACCACCTCGTACATACCTCCTTTGCAAGTCTTAAATCCTCAACCCTTCATGTCAAGCCTTGAAAATGGGAGAAATACCTTAAAAACATCTCAAATCCGGGTTTCGCACTTTCTCCTAGCATTGCTAGCGGTACCGCACCCAATGGTCATGTCCCCTGCGAACCTGACCACTCTGTCTGTTAAGTGATGGGTGCAAATCCCTATAAAAGTTATAAAGGCATGAGTTCACTCTTAAAAACTCACCTTGGGTCACTTCTGGACGCTTCTAGAAGGAATATTATGCTGGCAATTCCGCTCCACCTTGGTTCATCCATTCCATAACTAAGGGAGCTAACTCCATGATATGAGGTTCTTATCCCATTGAAGGAGGAACTTATCCCTTCAATGGTGGACCTGCAACTTCCTCCATTTGCACTATAAATTTAGGCATTGGGCTGGTTGTATGATAGGTTGAAAGATGAAGATTCTTGAGGGTAAATGATGCTAGAAATTAGACTTACTTTTTGAGCTTGTGCGAGGAGAGATCACATACCTTTCATTTCATTTGGGAAGTGAGTGAGGCTTGTCTAAGTATTGGATATTCCTGCTAGACCCTGGAAAGAGCTTGTTCAACATCAAGGCAAGGTTGTAAGGTTTTTTTATTCATAAAGTTAATACAATCAAGTTTATTTTTCTCAGTGAACTATCTCTAATGGTTTATTTTATGAGCTCCTTGATCTTCATAATGAACATGTTTTATTACATTATCTATGTAGGTGTTCTTTGATGTGTGTTTGTTTGTGTATGCAGGTAACTAAAAGGGAACTGCTTGAAGCTGTTGGAACAAAATTGCCACAAACAAGCATTGGAGCAAGGTAGGGTCTATTACACCTCTTAGTTTTCATTTATGAATTGAAACATGTTTAGAGAAAAGTAGATTTGCTTGTGCTTCTTGTTGCTAGATATCATTTGATACTAGGGAGATTTGTCCGCAAGAATGATTTATCCAGCCAACAAATTGGCAACTCCACTGGGGACTCGTTTTTGTTTTTAATTTGTCTTTGCTTTGACTTGAGAAACTTGGGTTTTGGTTTCTGATTTTGGCTTGATGTGTGTGGGATTGGGTACTTGTTAGATCTTGGTTTGATTTTTATTTTTCGGATTTTTTGAAGAGGACCACACCTTCTACGTTAGGTACAGTGCAGACCTGTCCGCACTGTTAGAGTATAACACAGAGCTGTACCGCACCTAGTTCTACTGGGAGCCTGTGGACCCTATCAAAAGTTTGAAAAACCTAAGATCCTTCTACCCAGTTAGGTTTAGTTTTTGTCCATAGATGTTAGTTTATGCCCAGATCTGCACGTGTCTTGACAAAAGTTCCTTGTGAGTTAGTTTTCATTGGCATTCTCGTTTGAAGTGATTTTATAGAAGTTTTTCCTGTTGGATTGGATTTTGCTTGGTCTTCGTAATAGCTCAGAGATCAGAAGCCTTAGAGCCTTATATCACCCCGACATCTCTAGTCTTCTTGCTAAGTTTGACTAGTTTATGAAATCTATCCTTGAAGAGAGCTAGATCCCATTTTTCTCTTTTGCAAAACTTTGATTAAACTTGATTGAAAGTTTCGAATTTCATTTTTTATTAAAACATAATTGGGTGTTTTTAATTAGTTTGTTGATATAAACAAATTGATCCTTAGTTAACTGAAAAACTAAGTTAAGCATCCTCAAAAACATTCCAAGTTTATTTTCAATCCATTTTGTTTAGATCTCAAGATTAGATTATAGTTTTGAGTATTTCATAGAAATTATAGAAGCGTGTTGAAAATTTATTTTCAATAGTTTTTAGAGTTTTTCTAGAAATCTTAAATGTTCTAATAATGTAAACTTTGAAACGGGAACTATAAACTTAAAACGGGAACTCTGGCCCAAAAGCCCCAAAAAAGCATCAAAAACAGTGCTAAAAACGAAAAGTGTGTATACTGGAACGATGTTTTTTTTTTAGGTGCCAATTTTGAATGTGTTTTAAAAATGGCGATGACTACAAAATTTACTACAAAATTTTCGTGCAAAATATAGCTTCAAAACGAAAGTGATGCTACTGGAATGACGTTTTTTTTTTAGGGTCAATTTTCAAACTTTTTAAAAAATGCTAATAAAACCAATTTTTTATGTCTCAAACAAAGTTAATTTTTAAGGAAAGAACACATTAATGTTTTTGGTAGAATATCATTTTCCTTTCCCAAGTATAAATTTAACATGTTTTCAACCACACCATGCTAGATACAAAAGAAATTGAAATTTTTTCAACTATAAAATTAAAAAACCCTGACATTATGAACAAAGAATATTACTCAATGAAATCAAAAGTCTTTATTTGTATATTGAATAAAACAGACATTATATCTCTAATTTGATATTGCATTGTAGATATTTAAACAATAAAATTTATCATACTTAAGACATAATCCAACAACATAAAAATGTTTCATAACTTCTCATTTAACAACATATGGAAAACATTAATTTTATTTGAAGATATGATGCATACATCAGTTATATAATCTATCTTAAACAATTATTCAAAATCACTCATATTTTCTTGCACATCATCACAATTCACATCTTCAGATGAGTGACTGGATGCTGACGAAGATGTTCCATATTCTTCTCTTTCATCAACTAGTGCCCCATCTGATTCCACATGCATGCCCAACATTCCAGGTTTCAAAAGTCTTCTAGATCTACGACTGGTTTCAGTAGACTCCCATGTCAACACTATTCCTTCTGGTAACAACCTTTTTAGAATCTCTATCGTCTTGAAGCGAAGAGTTCCTCTCTTTGTTAAATTGAAGTCATAAACAAGTATGTCAACATCCTCCAATTGTAATATGCCTGTGCGGCGGCGATTTATATTTGTACCCTTTCTTTTTCTTTTTCCGCCATTTTTTTTGTCAACTACCATCTCTGGCTTATACACACCATTGAATGGGTATGTATTTGTGGCATACCAATGTACTTCAACACCTATAACATCCTCATTTTCTGTAAAGATATTTATAACTTTAGCAACCCCAAATGGATAGCCATTGGGATCTCCTTCTGCTGGCACTGTAATCATGCAACCCTCCTTAATATCCTGTACTGAACCCCTATAAAGGCCTCCCATGGCTTCACATTGTGCACGAGATCTTCTGGAACCAATAGACATCTCTCTTTCTGTTGCCTGTGAAGAATTAGTAATACCTTGTCTTTGTTGTTGTTCAACAATGTTTACTTCCTCATGTTCATTCGACACATTTTGTGGCCAAATAAATGGATTTTTCAAAGGTATATCTTCATGTGTTGTTGTTGAAATGATATCAATTTCATTATTGAAAAATGACTCCCACCAAACTGAATCAAAAATGTCAAAGTACTCATATGTATATCTAATACATTTTTTAATTTCTTCTAGGCAATCAGAATAATTTATATGTCTATTCTGTCTGTGTGCATTCTGAACTTCACCAACTGATTGTAATAACAATATTTTTGATGCAAATATTGGGCGATCTGGAATGAACTTCAAAAATTGCAAACTTGATGACGGTGCCCATTCTATAGTAGTTGAAAACTTCTTGCCCCATATTAGTGTTTTCCCATCAATTTTTTTTATACGAAATTGATGTTGGAAGCTAATATCATTAAGTTGTTCAATGCATTTCCCCTCACCATATGATCCTAGAATAAACCTTCGCGTGTCAACAGTTTCTTCCAACACTTCAAAAGCAGGCTCTGGCATGTATGATTTCTTAATACATTCAATTAGTGATGGCAAGCTCCCAACTTCCTTCCTCCTCAATGTGACTGAAAAACGACTGAACATCTCATCAATATGGTCATGAGTGTGCCCAACAAGAAGGAAACCAACCTTTACCTTTTGAAAAACTCTCAATTCGACAAGCATGTTCAGATACACAAAAACAACCTGATTTTTGTTTTCACGGCAAGTGTTGTCCAATTGTAGATACAAAACTTCAGGAAGATTACCAGACCAATGAGAAATCACATCATGAATTATGGTTATGGTCAGATTTGCATCATTATGAATATTTGGAGCTGTGAAGTACACCCTTGGCAACATTTTCCCATTGAAGACCATACAACCGACCAAGTGAAACTGAATAAAATTTTCCTCTTGTAGATCTCAGGTTCAGTATTTCAAGTGAGATTGTATAAAAAAATAATTTTCAAGTCATTTACAAAGTAGTAATCCCTTTAGATCTCCGTCAGTATTTAAAGTGGGATGGTGGAAGGTTTTTTATTTCAATTTAATGTGGATGAAGATTTGTTGATTTTTTTTATTTTTTAATTGACGATTTACATTGGTTTTCAAGAGAATATGCTCAACATATGCTTAGCTTTAATGTTTATCAATGGTTATAGCGTGTTACAAAGTTTGTTAGGTTGCATTGAGTTTTAATAAATTAAAAAAATTATATTTGGGCCATGGCTCCATCCACCAATTTCATTTGAGATTATTCCAATTCTAATAAGTTCATATTTTCATTATATTAGGAAATTAATATATAAGCAAATTTTATTTAGCAAAATGGTTCATTTTACAATACGATGTGTAAGTCCTTTTTTTTTCTCAATTTAAAGTTGGCCTCTAACCTTTTTATACACGGTTTTCATTTGGGATTATTCCAATTCTAATAACCATTTTATACATGGCTTTCATTTGAGATTATTCCAATTCTAATAAGTTCATATTCTCATTAGATTAGGAAATTAATATATAAGCACATTGGTAAGGCATTCTTTGTGTTGCAACAATTTTTTTTGTTATATTTATAAAGTCTTATGCTATATCAACGACATTAATTTCTTTAATGTAGTTGCACTAGTTATAACATGATAATGATTTTTAGGAAGACAATAGAGTTTGTTTTATTTGTATGAAAGCAAATAAGGTAACCAACCATAAGATCTAAATCATAAAATAATTAAGTTTTTATTTTTTTAAGTTAATTAATAAAATATATGTTATGAAGGATGGAATATTTTTTATTTCATAAATAAAAATACATTATAATATTTTATTCAAAATAATCATCAAATAACCAAATTTTTAGAAATAACGGTTAGAAATAATTGTCTTCATTACTAATTTAACAACTAAATTATAATACATTTTCCAACTACTTAAAAAAACCTAAAATTATAATTATATTTATAATATATTAGTATATATAATAACAAATAAAAATGCATTATATTATTTTAATAAAAACTTATCTCCTAATTATTTTAAATTATTATTTATAGACATAAATATGCATACAATCTTATACATTATATTTTAATGCTAGTAGATAAAATATTTAACTCTCAACAGTTCTTTGCAAATAGTTTATTCCATTTAGTGGACGAAAGAGACCTATAAATGTTTGATAATGTCCATGAAAAATGCAATTTATAGATCATAAAATATATGTGATATGAGATGAAATAAGTAAGGAATTTGTTTATATAAAATATTATATAAAATACTTATTGTTTAAGTCTAAAAAAATCTTTAGATTGAATACCAAAAAATATATATATCTAAAATTACACTAAACTATAAAATAGTGGAACTACTTTAGAACCTTTTAATCACATTTTTTTCCCAATAGTTTTTGGCACTTGAAGAGAAACAAGGTGTGGCTCAAATTTGAGATCAAAGTGGGTAAAGAAGCAGGAGCGTTGTAGCTTGTGTTGCTTAGTGGAGCTATTGTCGCTGGTGTTGGGGCACCGTTGTTATGGTTTTTGCTGTATACGAAATAGTTCGAAGATTACAATGTTATGAAATAGTTCGAGGATTGTCATCTTATGAACCTGAAATGGGTGATTGCATAGTCGAGTGGTAGTCGTTCTATTTTCAATAAAATTGAGGTCGAATTTAAGAGATTTGACATCTCAGATCTGGACGTGGGATCTGATCGGCCAACGTTGTCGTTTGTATTCACACTAATACGCAGGTTTTGAAAAAAACCCATTTGTGTCAGTAAGAAACACTGGATTGAGTGGAGGATCCGCTGAGGAGGATCTGCGGGTCGATTCCCGGAATCGACCCGCCGCCGATCGGGCGGGGCGGGGCGGCCCGGGGGGGGCGCTGCTGAGATCTGAGGTGCAATACTAGACAAACAAATGGATATTTATCAAATATTATGTAAGATGCAGTGCCGTATATACAAACAGGTTATTAATACTGTACGAATATTTTGTTCGCTTTACGATGTGCAACAATCTGCACACATTTGGAAAAATCGACTCTGCAATTACATTAATTGGTGGCTAAAATATTATCTAAACATCTGCTATTATGCCATGCATGATATACAGTAGGCAATTGATTTAGGTCTGTGGTTGAGAACATAAATTGTTGTTTAAGCGCCATTGCATCATTTTATAGATTTAGGGTTGTTTTTAAAAGTCGCCCACACAGGGTTCCATAAATGAGTGGTGTTGCTTTACCAAAAAAACAAAGATATTAAAATAATAGACATCTTTTACATTAAGAAGACCGTTTATGTGCATTATTTGAATTTTAATAAAGCATTATATCAAAAAAGTTTGGAAGTGTGAGCTATGTTACCTATACATCAATAGTGTAAAAACGCAAGAAAATATAAGCAATATGAAACCAAGTTTTATCATCAACTCTAATTTATAAAATTTTGGTATTTAAAATTGATTTATAGTAATCCTACTCTAATTTATAAAATTTTGGTATTTAAAATCGATTTGTAGGAATCCCACTAGTGTTTTAAAAACAAGAAACATGTTTATTTAAATAGAGATACCCTGAAAAAACGACTATACAAAGCAAAGCAACGGCTTTCATTCATGTTTTTACAATTACAAAACCACACAGACTTCCTCTTGCCAGCTGCTGTTTGCGGAATTCAATAATTTCTATGGAAGTGCTTGTAAACCTTCTGTAAGGCATCAACAACACCCACTATGGATCCACTGGCAATTGCTACTGAAACAACCAGACAAAATCCACTTAGTATTTGCATGGCAACCCACCAGCGCGGGATTTTATACTGTCAATGGCCAGTATACCTGAATGGAACTTCATCGTACCTGAATGTTAAGTCTTTGAAATCATATGAGGCAGGGAAGTCATTTGATGCATCCTTCGTCATTCGTTTTGTTTCTTTCCTATGTGAGTTGGGTCGGGTTAGGGTTGGGTTAGGTTGCGTTGCGTTGCGTTGTTGGATTGGAATGAACTTTAATGATGAGACTTAGTGGTTTAAAGGACTCTAAAGGACTTCTACTTCAAATCAAATAAAATATCATAATTCTATCATAATTTTTAAGTTTCTCTCTGAGACAGCCCTTTTATTATAAATCTTGAACAAGAAATTCGCGGTTTACTTCCTTTAAAAAAAATATAGAATGACTTTCCCATCAACATTAAAAATCTTTGAATCACTTAAATTAAAGGGAATACATCTTGATCAAGAAATTCGCGGTTTAAACTTTGCTTCCCTTAAAAAAAAATACAGAATGACTTTCCTATCAACATTAAAAATCTTTGAATCACTTAAATTAAAGGGAATACAGAGAGGTAGTAAGGAGCTGTGAATGCTAGCCGACCTGGGTCGTGGACGGATTACCATACATCGCATCAGTCATAAACACATGCCCATGTGATGTGCCCTTCCCCTTCTATTTTGCTCTGTTCCTGTGCAAATAAAGGAAGGCGAATTTAAACAACAATTTCTGTTCTCAAGTGAGCACAACAATTTTTGTTCTCAACCACAGACCTAAATCAATTTCCTACTGTATATCATGCATGGCATAATAGCAAATGTTTAGATAATATTTCAGCCACCAATTAATGTAATTGTAGAGTCGATTTTGCCAAATGTGTGCAGATTGTTGCACATCGTAAAGCGAACAAAATATTCGTACAGTATTAATAACCTGTTTGTATATACGGCACTGCATCTTACATAATATTTGATAAATATCCATTTGTTTGTCTAGTATTGCACCTCAGATCTCAGCAGCGCCACCCCCGGGCCGCCCCGCCCCGCCCGACCAGCGGCAGGTCGATTTCGGGAATCGACCCACGGATCCTCCTCAGCGGATCCTCCACTCAATTCGGTGTTTCTTATTGACACAAATGGGTTTTTTTCAAAACCTGCGTATTAGTGTGAATACAAACGACAACGTTGGCCGATCAGATCCCACATCCAGATCTGAGATGTCAAATCTCTGAAATTCGACCTCAATTTAATTGAAAATAGAACGGCTACAACTCGACTATGCAATCACCCATTTCAGGTTCATAAGATGACAATCCTCGAACTATTTCATAACATTGTAATCTTCGAACTATTTCGTATACAGTAAAAACCATAACAACGGTGCCCCAACACCGGCAACAATAGCTCCACTAAGCAACACAAGCTACAATGCTCCTGCTTCTTTACCCACTTTGATCTCAAATTTGAGCCACACCTTGTTTCTCTTCAAGTGCCAAAAACTATTGGGAAAAATATGTGATTAAAAAGTTCTAAAGTAGTTCCACTATTTTATAGTTTAGTGTAATTTTAGATATATATATTTTTTGGTATGCAATCTAAAGATTTTTTTAGACTTAAACAATAAGTATTTTATATAATATTTTATATAAACAAATTCCTTACTTATTTCCATCTAATATTACATGTATTTTATGATCTATAAATTGCATTTTTCATGGACATTATCAAACATTTATAGGTCTCTTTTGTCCACTAAATGGAATAAACTATTTGCAAGAACGTAGAGAAATATTTTATCTACTAGCATTAAGATATTGTATTGAGGTTGTATGATATTTATGTCTATAATAATAATTTAAATAAATTAGAGATAGTTTTATTAAAATAATATAATGCATTTTTATTTTTATATTTATATATACTATACATATAATATACAATATACATATAGGTTTTTTTAAGTAGTTGGAAAATGTATTATAATTTAGTTGTTAAATTAGTAATGAAGACAATTATTTCTAACCGTTATTTCTAAAAATTTGGTTATTTGATGATTATTTTGAATAAAATATTATAATGTATTTTTATTTATGAAATAAAAAATATTCCATCCTTCATAACATATATTTTATTAATTAACTTAAAAAAATAAAAACTTAATTATTTTATGATTTAGATCTTATGGTTGGTTACCTTATTTGCTTTCATACAAATAAAACAAACTCTATTGTCTTCCTAAAAATCATTATCATGTTATAACTAGTGCAACTACATTAAAGAAATTAATGTCGTTGATATAGCATAAGACTTTATAAATATAACAAAAAAAATTGTTGCAACACAAAGAATGCCTTACCAATGTGCTTATATATTAATTTCCTAATCTAATGAGAATATGAACTTATTAGAATTGGAATAATCTCAAATGAAAGCCATGTATAAAATGGTTATTAGAATTGGAATAATCCCAAATGAAAACCATGTATAAAAAGGTTAGAGGCCAACTTTAACTTGAGAAAAAAAAAGGACTTACACATCGTATTGTAAAATGAACCATTTTGCTAAATAAAATTTGCTTATATATTAATTTCCTAATCTAATGAAAATATGAACTTATTAGAATTGGAATAATCTCAAATGAAATTGGTGGACGGAGCCATGGCCCAAATATAATTTTTTTAATTTATTAAAACTCAATGCAACCTAACAAACTTTGTAACACAATATAACCATTGATAAACATTAAAGCTAAGCATATGTTGAGCATATTCTCTTGAAAACCAATGTAAATTGTCAATTAAAAAATAAAAAAAATCAAAAAATCTTCATCCACATTAAATTGAAATAAAAAACCTTCCACCATCCCACTTGAAATACTGACGGAGATCTAAAGGGATTACTACTTTGTAAATGACTTGAAAATTATTTTTTTATACAATCTCACTTGAAATACTGAGCCTGAGATCTACAAGAGGAAAATTTTATTCAGTTTCACTTGGTCGGTTGTATGGTCTTCAATGGGAAAATGTTGCCAAGGGTGTACTTCACAGCTCCAAATATTCATAATGATGCAAATCAGACCATAACCATAATTCATGATGTGATTTCTCATTGGTCTGGTAATCTTCCTGAAGTTTTGTATCTACAATTGGACAACACTTGCCGTGAAAACAAAAATCAGGTTGTTTTTGGGTATCTGAACATGCTTGTTGAATTGAGAGTTTTTCAAAAGGTAAAGGTTGGTTTCCTTCTTGTTGGGCACACTCATGACCATATTGATCAGATTTTCAGTCGTTTTTCAGTCACATTGAGGAGGAAGGAAGTTGGGAGCTTGCCATCACTAATTGAATGTATTAAGAAATCATACATGCCAGAGCTTACTTTTGAAGTGTTGGAAGAAACTGTTGACATGCGAAGGTTTATTCTAGGATCATATGGTGAGGGGAAATGCATTGAACAACTTAATGATATTAGCTTCCAACATCAATTTCGTATAAAAAAAATTGATGG
>APFE030255905.1:0-34594 GCA_000404065.3 Pinus taeda
AGGACAAAGCCAAGGCGGGGTGACCCAATACAACCCGTCAAAGCCACAAGAAAAGAACAACACCACAAAGCCGAAGAAGGACACAGGAAAGTGGTGTGAGTTCCACAAGAGTCCCACTCATAACACAAGTGAGTGTCGGACCAAGCAGTCATTGGTGGCGAGTTGAAGGCTTCCGAATCAGATACATGTTCCGACCCTGAGCCAGAACCCGACAAGGGGAATGGCAAAGGGAATCAGATCATTGATGCGGATCCCAGCGCCATTGTTGCCACTGCCAAGATCCAGAAGAATGAGCCCGAAGAGCCAGAGGAGGGGGAACGTCTTTTCCACTCACAGATGTGGGTGAAGGGTTCGCCGATACAATTCATTGTCGACAGTGGCAGCCAAAAGAACCTGATTTCAGCAGAGGTCGTGAAGCGGTTGGGCCTACCGACTACACCACACCCACAGCCATACAGTATCGGGTGGCTTCATGAAAGACGAGATCTCAAGTTCGCCAGCAGTGCCGCCTTCCCTACAGCATCAAACCATTCACAGATGAGGTATTGTGTGATGTTACACCTCTGGATGTTTGTAATGTATTATTAGGCCAGCCATACTTGTGGAGCGACATGCTGTGTATGAGTCAAGGCCTCGTGCTGTCATTATTTCTTTGGTTAATTCATTATACAGAATACCAGAGATAGCCCCACCTACTGCCACATCTTTGATCACTGCTAAGAAAGGCAGCAAGCTCATATCACAGACCAGGAAATTCATCTGTATGGTCCACTCCCAAAGTAAGGGGAAGATCGTTGCTACATCCATGACCCCCGCAAAGGGTTCCTCCACGCAGCAGCAGCAGCAGAGAGATACAGTCATGACAAAACACAGGAACAACTTCTCCTCACCCACAGGGGTACCACATAAGTTTCAGGTGGGCAACAAAGTTTGGTTACATTTGCAGAAAGAACGCCTTACAAGAGCCCATCAGAAGCTCAGACCACTCCAACATGGTCCTTACAGCAGTACCAAGCCTGTGGGGAACAATGCTTTGGAGCACAACATTCATCCATTCCTTCACCTGCACCAAGTGTGCAATGTGGACCGTTGTCGACCATGCTTCCCACCATTACTGGACACACCAGACAATGCAGAACAAGTTCAGCAGATGGAGGAACTCAACGCAATGGGGACCATTGCTTCCTAAGGGGGGAGGAATGATCCAGGTGGATATTGGTGGCCACCTGCCAAGTCCACCTCGACCCCCAACCCCCACCATTGTCTTCCTCAGCATTTTCAGTTTCCTTAATTGTAGCACAACTTACTATTTTTAGCAGTTTTTCGGGTCCTGAACTTCCGGAGCCGTTTTGAGGCCCTAAACGACGTTTTTTGGGGAATCCAGGGGCAACATGGGGTCCATGGAATGGACCGATGTTGCCCATTCCAACAATGGTAGTTCTCGGATAGATCTTTCTAACGAGCTATCATACGCGTCAAACGGAGATCGAATGCCAAAGTTACGACCCCGGGAAATTGATGTACCAATTTACCCAAAACGGGGCCCACAATTTGGCGTTTCATCTTCTAAGGGTCGGCTTTGGAATGTGAAGGGTTTCCATTGTTTCTCAATAATAAATAGGCCTTCGAGCCTCATTGTAACACAAGTTCGGAACAGTTCAGAGGCATGTAGCCACACATCTCTTCTCAGAGATAAGCTACCATCGCCCTAGCTGGTTTATTTCCAATTCTGGTTGTAAGCATATTTCGGCATTTTCCATTAATGAAATGAAGCATTATTTCTGCTGCATCTTTGTGGATATGGTTATCTCTATATTTTATTGCGTTCCTGTTTAAATCCGGATCACCAAGCTATCCTTATTGCTGCTTCTTTCTTTCTACCTCTAATAAGAGATGTATCTAATGCTTCATATTCATGAGATATATGCTTTGTTCACATCCACCCTCCAAACAGTTGTGAATCAGATGGAGTCTTTATGCGGCCTTGATATTTGGTCTTCTGTTGTAATCCTGTGTTCCTTCATCTTCTTGTTTGATGATCATCTTATCAACTTAGCTCCATAGGTGTCTTCTAGAATTTCCTCCTTCTCCATATTCTTCTTCATCATTTTGCAGTAGCATGATATAGTTCCTGCATTTGCATTCCAGTCATGACAAGATGACATAAATATGATAAAACCCTAATCTAAGATGCTCCATGATGATCCACAGACTGAGCCAAAATTGAGTGGTAGGATGAGAGAAAGGCTTAGTCACTGCAAAATTGCACAATTCAGATAGTCAAGGGTTAGGCTTGAGCCTTGAGATTGCAAAATGCCTAGTTCAGGCTTGGAATGAGAAAAAATATTATGCAATTGGGGAGCTCAGGAAGCCAGGTTGAGGGTTTGAACACTAATTTTTCCCATTGCACAATTTTGGAAGATAGAGGATCCTAGGTGATTATGCATTTGTGCAACTCAGGAGCTCAAGGGTTGGGCTTGAGGTCTGAGAGTGTGCAATGTGTAGTTTAGGCATGGCTGGAGGGCATGATTTCATAATTTCAAGGGCCAAGGCTTAGGCTTGAGCATTGAAATTACGAAATGAGCAATAATGGAAGGATAGGGGGCAAGGTGATTACATAGTTTCACAGTCCTAGAGCTCAACATTGAGGCTTGAGTACTAATACCATACAATGCACAATGATGGCTTCGCTAGAGAGAGATTGCGAACTTCTAGGACTCAGGGGATGGGCTTGAGCACTAAGGTTGTGAAATGTGTAGTTCTAGGAGGTAGAGACTGTGCATTGTGAAATGCCAAGAGACAAGGTTGTTGCTTGAGGAGTGAGACTACACAGTGCATAGTTCAGGAGGGTTGGATGAGGTTGAGTGGCCCATTCAGGAGTTTTCCAATTTTGACCAAGTGTTGGACCAGTGAGAGGAATTTGAATAAAAGAAAGACTTGAACATGATCATACACTTAGTTCACTTGACGATACAACATGGAACACTCAAAACACATGAAAAACACTCTTCAATGCAACAACATTGCGACAGACCATTCCAAGTGTGACACTAAAGATACATTTTGTGACGACAATGAAGACGCTTGTGCAACAGTGCGTGAAACTTTGGAAATGAGGGCGGAACATGTCTACATGATAAGAACAACTCATTATCACAAATATTTCACCTTGAAACAAACAAAAACTCCACTTTACTTGATAATCAGAAATTTCCATGCCAAAAGACGACACTTGCGATGTGTGAATGATGATGAAAACAACACATGCCAGGGAAAATATATCATGAAAAAAACACGAATTAAATGGAACCAAAGAAAAAGTGATAACCAAAAACATGAAAACGACACTTTCCAAAACAAAGGTGCGTGAATCAAAAGTTTGAAAAACTCACCAAAATAAAAGTACCTATGCAGATAGAAGTGAGAAACTGTCGATGTCAGTGTGCACTAATTGTCAACATGGATTAGACATCACACATGCATAATCTTGATGGACCGTGCTATCTATTGTTCAAGCTTTCATACAAGAATGCACTCATGCACTTGTTATAGACTGAGCATGTGTGAGCAAGTGACTTCGCCACTTCCAATCCAAGAGGGAGCTAAAAGATTTAATAGAGCTAGAAGCGACTGTGGAAATGTTGATTGTAAGATCCACGGTAGGCTCCAAATTTCAAGTATAGGAAAAATTTTGGAGGGTATTTGTCACAGCGACAACACTTGGCGACATACTAGTAAAACTCCAGCTTCTCTACCTTGGTTAATTCTTTCGTATTAGGTCTAGTTCTCCAGGGAGTATTGATTCATTGTTCAAATTACCATGGCTTCCCCACTTACCTCCTACATAAACATAGTCCCGTTCATTCCTTGACTCAGTTAAATAAAAACATAAGGTCAACGATCACACAATGTTTTGAATTAGGATAGGGTAATGAAGTTCGCAAGCTTTGGATTTTTAGAGTATTGTTTTTTTATCTCTTGTGTTTCTCTCCTGCCAGCAAGCCTGGACATTACCCCGACATAGTCACTTCAGGAACAAAACTTTGCTCTGCTGCCAACAAGCCTGAACAGTACCTTGACGGAGTTTCTTGCTTCACCTCTTCGCACAAGAAGCCTTTCTCTTCCTTCAACTTTATTTATTTATTTATATAGGACTGTGCATAAGCACTTATTTATTTCATGAACAGAAGAGGGATCCTGACTTATTGAGAGCATGAGACGTTGTGCCTTCAGATAAGCATATATAATACCTCTAATATTGGTTTTATCGTTTAGATTTCCCCCTTGTCCTTCTCTACTTGATTGGATCAACCTAAAAACACTGAAACATAAAGACCCAAGTGTAGGCATGAGGTTTCAAAAATAGAGATGGAGATCATGGTTTGGCACAAGGCTTTCCTAATGCAAGGATCATATTTTCCATCAGAACATCATGCACCAAAAGGTGTAACCAATACAAGGAAGAATGATGGAGAGTTAGCCAAATGTTGTAGTGTCACACAATCCTTTTCTATTTTTCCACATTGTATTTCGAGCCAACGAGAACATCCCTCATGCAAAGTTTTATTAAACAAACCGAAAGAAAAGACAACACACCACAGTGGAACAAAACCAAAGACAAAAAAACATTAGACAAAAGTTAGAAAACAAAGAAATACTACAAAAATCAAGTGCAGGATGAATGTAAGAAAGGCAAAACTAAGATGCAACTAATCCTACTCCTAACCTAAACAATCAGAAGGTCAATGTTACGTATAATAAATTTCCATTCGAGCCACTGTAGTTGTTCCCAACCTGCATCCAGAAAGATACGAACAATGAAAACATATATAAAGTAATGTGCAATAGAAAATATAAGAACTTGAATAACTTGCACAAAAATTTGAAGGTCTTTCCTGTTAGTAGAAAGATAGGCCATAGCCACTACTTCTAACCAGTGTACATTCTCACCTTTTCGATGAGAACCATAATTGAACAAACCTCAAAATCTTATCAAGAATGTTTCTCCATCTACATCAAAATCCTTAGAGCACGAGGAAAGATCAAAAATTTTTATTTGGGACGAAGCTCTCCAAGTAATATTGCTCCAACCATTCAATGATTGGACTACAAAATTCATGACAATCCTCTTGAAAACCCCAAAATATTTGAAAAAATAAAATTTCAATTAGAGGCATGTGATTATGATGAGAATCCTGTGAGGAGAAATAGATATCATCATATTCAGTAGGCGTGTCAAGATACTGAGGACTTGACATAACCATCAACATGTGCATAAGTGCCTCAACTACTTGATAGGTACCCAAATAGTGCGATGTTAAGCCATAAAGATCGAAGGGTGTAAGACAACTGTCATTGGATGTGTTGATGGGAAAATGATAAGTTAAACGACAGTCACCAGAGACAAAATCATGATTATATAGAATGATTAAAGCATCAAATTCCCATATCGTAATTAACAAAGATAAATCAATTTGAGTAGCTCTGTGAATGCTCTAAACAATAGAACCGACTTCCTCTCATGCCGAATATGACACACCATTTTCCTAAAAATGGAGATAAATTGTACAAGCATCTTAATCATTGAAATAATTTAAAAAGAATTCCAACAACACAAACACCTAAGGCCAGCCAATGATTTGCGCGATAACTCACCCATTCAATATCACTCAAGAGGATTTCAAGTGTGATGGAGGGAAAGGTTTGTAATACAACATTCGCAAGAAAAATTAGGAGTTAACTATTAAGAAATGAATCCGATAGGCATGATCCCTTTGACCAAAGATAGTCTTTGAAATGATCAACTTCTCAATTCCATGAATATATGAGAGACACACATTCCAAACCCGAGTTTGATGTGAGCTATTTTCATGAAGATGGAACAACTGAAGAAGATTCTTGAATTTGATCAAAACCCAAATATCATAAGTATGAAATATTACATATGAGATACCAAAAATCTTTCAAAAAGAGATCTACATCAAGTGAAACCATGAAAAGAGAAGGATTGTGTGAGAGAAAACAGATCTAACTTAGTTCGGGGGGCTTACCAGAGTTGCGAAATCCTGACATAACCATCAATGCAAGTTAAAGTGCATCGAATTCCCGACAAGTCCTAGAAATTTCAAGGATTGTAAAATTGCATCTTGAAGATTGAACCAGATAGTGCATGGTGTGAGGACAGTTGCTGCCACTGGTTTCAATAAGACCACTGCTCATCGGATCGTAGCCATCTTTGTCATTGACTCAACTGAAATTTTCAACTTCAACAACTAGATTACTCAAGTTGAAATATTCATCTGATCACAAATATTAAGATGTATGAATCAGAGAGATTTGATGAGCAAGATGGTTTGGATAGTTGTCTTCATGCAATATAAGAGATGATGATAGATGGAAAGAGTATTAAATGATTTGATTGCTTTCATTTTCACCATGGATAATATCACCACCTTGTGTCAATTAAGAATTTAACTCTTCAGATGAAGAACTTGAAGAGCATGGAGTATCTCCATCGCAAGTAGATGCATCACAAATGGTAGAACACAAGGGATAGTTAGATGAACAAGAAGTTTTGATAAGGACATATTCTTTGACCAAATAAGATTCTAGATCTAAAGTAAAGTCTTTGTGAGAAACTGAAAGATTAGATGATGCACTTGGGCATTCGTGATCACATACATCAACAGAATCATCATCACCGGAATGATTATTGGCCAATGCTACATGTTTACTGAAAGAATTGATTGCATTTGGTTCACTGCCGAAATTAGGAGATTGAAAACCATCCAAGAATGGAAGTGCATCATCTTCACATGGAGGATTTTGAAAAATAGAAGAAAGATTGAAAACATCTTCACCTTCTTGCTCCTCTACCTATGTAATGTGGTTCCCTTGTATCTGGTTGCAATTTGAACCAACAACTCGGAAATCAAGAGAGTGTAAAAAACTAGCTGGTGGAGCTAATTGATCAGGCTGATCATGGTACAAAGAGTCATGGAATGTAGATTATAGAGGAAAACAGAAATCAAGATAAAACTCAAGACTAGAGATATGAATAGAAACATCATCTTGCAGAATGGAGAAGTTAGTGATCACCATGGTCTTTAGGAAACATTTTGGGATTTCCTCCATTAATTTCGAGTCATGAAAAGCGAAATAAGAATGAGAAGATGGATTAGGAAGTTGAGTAGAAGATCTCCCAACTTTTTTATCATTGCAAGGAGGCACCCAGATTGGAACTGAAAAAGGAGTAGGACAAGGAACAAAAGGAATCATAGGTTCCCACTATGAAATTAGAGGCACCTCATGATTTACAAGAGTTGGGGAAGTAGAAACATCAAGAAGTTCATACTCATCATGCAAAGAGATGTGAACCAAATGCTAAAATTTTTTCTTACAAAAATCCCAATATGTGTCTTCTTTAGGAAATTCATAACAAAGGTGAAAGAATCGATTAGATAAATCCTCAACTGATTCATTAGACTTCATTCTTAGCTAATTGATTCTTTTAAGAACATCTCGGTAATCATACGCATCGAAGGCTTGATAAAGCTCCTTGAGGAAATGATGAAAAGAATGGATGGAAGAAGATGGTAAGGTATGACACCAATAATTAACATGACCTTCAATGGTGAGGAAGAAGGCCACACAAGCAAAATCTTCATCATTGATTTCGTAATGTTCACAAAATTTAAGAAAATTAGAAATGTGTTCGATTATGGATGTTCCATCCTCACCATTAAACTTCAATTGATACAAGTGGTAAAGAGGCTAATCAAGGATTAATAATTTACTAGGGAATAGGTTGGAAAAACACCCTGAGAGTATGATTTGAAGATGAGCCATTTATGATAAGAGATTCAAAATATAATCATTTGGCCCTCCTTCTAGTGCCATTTTGTTGATGGTACTAAAAAACCATCAACCAAGGGGGCCTCCCCGATGTGAAGTCCCAATTATACCTCACACTGTTTGGAATAGGAGCCCCATCCAGGATATCTGCCCCACTACCATATATTCTTATAGGTTTTCCTTGGCTACAAAGTTCATCACAAGAGAGTTATGCGCAGTAATCTCAGATCAGCAAGTGAGTATGCCTGGTGAGTATTTGGTTGTATGTGTGTCAATATTCTTCTACTGTGGAGGGAAAGGAAAGTGAGCCACTAGGAGAGAGGTAATAATACCACCCTAGTAGAGATAGACACACATAGAAAATATCTATCTAACATATAGTCGAATAGTGCACAAATATGCAACGGTCATTGCAACCATTACATACAAGAAAGATCTATCTAACACCTAGCAAAATAGTCCACAAGGATATGACAGTTATAGAAATCACTACAACACATTCTCAATTATATAAGCACTAAAATAACCAAAACAGTTCAAATACTTTAGTACAGGTGAAAGAAAACATGAAGCATAAATATTCATTGAACAATCTTACAAATATTCACAATCCTTGCATGAAAACGTGCCAGTCAACAAGCTTCAAGTATTAAGTAAAAGTCACAAGACACATGTATACAACTAACACCACTAGCCCCAATACTGAAGCGTTGGAGCCACTCCTTGCTCCCCAAAAGATCTAGCTTGCCTCTCTAATGCCTTGTGGGAGGAGCCAAGGTGAAAAGCCCCTTGCTCATACAATGAGGGTGTATTTATAATCAAGACGTGATGCTTCACCTTCCTTTTCACTCTTTGGCTACCCCCCATGACTATTTTAATTCCTATGACTTTTCCACTTTACATGAATCTTCATATTCTGAATGTGTCCTTTAGACTTCCACTTTACAATAAATTTTGAATAGATAATTACATAATCCACAATAATGATGTGGCATATGATGACTCATGACAAGACATGATATGACACTGGTGACATGGACTACATGATGATGTGGCAGTGCCAAGCTATCATTATTTCTACTTCTTTCTTTCTGTCTTCAATAAGAGATGTATCCAATGCTTCATATTCATGAGAGATATGCTTTGTTCTTCACATCCACCCTCCAAAGGGTAGTGAATCAGATGGAGTCTTCATGTAGTCCTAATCTTTGGTCCTCTGTTGTAATCTAGTATACCTTCATTTTCTTGTATGATGATCATCTTATCTTATTATCTCCTTAGGTGTCTTCTAGCATGTCCTCTTTCTCCATCTCCTTCCTCATCATCTTGCCATGGCATGATAGAATTCCTTCATCTATAATCCACTCATGACAAGATGACATCAGTTCAATAAAAACCTAGTCTAAGATGCTGCATGATGATCCATAGATTGAGCCGAAACCATGGGGAAGAATGAGGGAGAGTCTCAGTGACTGCGCAATTGTGCAGATTAGGACATTAAGGGTCAGGATTGAGGCTTGAGACTACACAATCTACAATTCAATCTCGGACTGAGAAAAAATATTGCACAGTTGGGGAGCTCAGGGATCCAGGCTTAGGGCTTAAACTATGATTTTTCCCATTGCATAGTTCTAGAAGACTAAGGAGCCTAGGTGATTGCGTAGTTGCGAAGCTCAGGAGGTCAACGACAAGGCTTGAGGTTTGAGACTAGGAAATGCATAGTTCATGCATGACTGGAGGGAATGATTGTGCAGTTATGGGGGCTAAGGCACATGCTTGAGCATTGAAATTGTGAAATGTGCATTACTAGAAGGACAGGGGGCCAGGTGATTTCACGGTTGTGTAGTTTAGGAGCTCAAGACTGAGGCTTGAGGATTGAGATTGTGAAATGAACAGTGCTGGCTTGGTTGGAGAGAAATATTGCATAGTTCTAGGACCGAGGGGTAGGTCTTGAGCACTGAGTTTGAGAAATGTGTAGTTTTTGGAGGTAGAGACTATGCATTGCGTAGTGCCAAGAGACAAGGTTGTTGCTTGAGGAGTGAGAGTGCGCAATGCGCAGTTTAGGAGGGTTGGATGAGGTTGAGTGGCCTGGTCGGGAGTTTTTCCAATTTTGACTAAGTGTTGGATCAATCAGAGGAAGTGGAATAAAATCAAGACTTGAACATGATCACACACTTAATTCAATTGACAATACAACATGGAACACTCAAAACGCATGAACAACATACTTTCCCCAATGCAACAACATTGTGAAAGACCATTCCAAGTGCGACACTAAAGATACAATTTGCGACGACAATGATGACACTTGTGTGATAATGCATGAAAATTTGGAAATGAGTGCAAAACATGTATACATGATAATAACAACTCATTATCACAAATATTTCCCTTGAAAAAAAACCAAAACTCCACTTTACACGATAAGCGACAATTCCCACGCCAAAAGATGACATTTGCTATATGGAAATAAAAGTGAGAACGACACTTGCGATATGCGAATGGCGGTGAGAAAAACACATGCCAGGGCAAATATATCATGGAAATGAAACTAATTAAAGGGAAATAAAATGAAAGAAACAATTGAAAACATGAAAATGACACTCTCGAAAACAAAAGTGCGTGAAGCCACAATTTGCAAAATTCACCAAAATAGAAGTAAAAAACTAGAAGTGAGAAAAAATTTATGTCAGTGCGCACTAACTGTCGACATTGATTGGAAATTGCATAGGCACATTCTTGATGGACCGTGTTATGCTTTCTCAAGCTTGCATAAAAGAATTCGCTCATGCACTTGTTATAGAATGAGCATGTGTGAGCAACTGACTTCGACACGTCCAATCCAAGAGGGAGCTTAACGATTTAATAGAGATGGAAGTGTTGGGCACAGGATCCCCCAAGGGAAGTTTTAGGGCTTAGAGCCCAGATTTTGGTCAATTTTTTAATTCGAATGTAAATATTCCGCATTTTGTGGGCACAGAGCGCGTAGTTGTAAAAGAGTCATAGGGTTGTCTGCCCTTATTTTGATAATATAATGTCGGTTGTAGAAGATCTACCCATGGTCCGCGGACCATGGAAATGTATAAATAGAGCGAGGATCTAAGTAATCAATCGATCATGATATGGAAAAAGGTATGATGTATGCGAGATAGATCTGTGAAGTGTAAAGTCTATTTTTGGGTAGTAGCGTAGGAGGAGGCTCTGCAGCTGAGTGCATAGAGGCCTAATAGTCTGCAATTGAGTGCATAGACCCCTGCAGCTGAGTACGCAGGGAGAGTCAAGTCTATAAATAGTGTAAGTATTAATAAAGAGAAGTTTCTATCAATTCTGCGTCTTTATTTCCTATTTTATGAATATGTTATATTGGGTATGAATCTAACTTTTAATGCTTATATGATGCACGAATGTGTATAACTGTATTGGCTAAGTGAATGTAAGATAGAATATATGTTTACACAAAGATAATCAAAACCTGTTAATAAGATAAATAAGATACTTGGCGTAGTTTAGGAGATATCATAGTTCATTGCCTTAGCAACGCGAAATGACTTCAACACCTGGTTAGGGTTGCGCGAAATTCGATTATAACAAACTGCGAAGGTACTAAAGCATAGAACAGTGCGCGAAGTGACCTACGTGAAGGTACATTTAGTTGGACTAAACTAACATCACATCCATCTCAAGGGTACGAAAACTTGGTTCTAGCATCCCCCCATACTGCTTTGGGTGATACTTCAATCTGCGCTCCTCGGGCTGATGTTGAAAGGGCCAGTAGTGTAGGGATTTGTTTGGCTAAATAACTCTGAACTTGGGTCAGGCCCCCATAAGCCAACAAATGGTTCCGTTGTTGGGACCGAAATCTGCATGAGAGATGTGTGATGTCATATCATTGGAATCCAACTAAGAAATAAATTGAAGGTTTTTTGTATAGAAGAATTCACGAGTTCACTGCCCAGGAGAACAAAAAACCACGACTATCAAAAGAAGAGCGGCTAGGGAGCTACCTGTATACAGAGATCCACGAAATATTTTTCGTGTCCTTCCATACTGAGCTATACAAGTGGATCACGAAGCTAGCAGATAGCCAAGGAAGGTGGAAACTTGATGGTCCTATTATGTGGACCCTAGAGCTAGTGCGAGGTTGGAAGCATCGGAGGATAATATCATACGAGCCATCAATCACTGGCTCGATCGTATTATAGGAGGATTCATTACTGAGTTCGCGGTTGACACCTTCGTCAGCTACAGTGATGCAGAGTGACACTTTCTCAATGGACCACGAGGTAAGTACGTAAAGTATTTGAATACTTGGATTAAAATGTTGTTTTTGGAAGTGGAAGGGTTTATAGGAACGAAGGAAATAAGGGTCCAAAAAATAGCCCCCTTGATTTCACCTCCATGAGGACACGAGGAAGAGATCGCAAAGGTCTCTCCGGGAAGTGTTATTCATCTTATAAGACAAATAATTTTGTGAATACCACCTCCACCCACACCACCACGAGCTTCACCTCCATGACCTCCATCTTCACCTGTACCAACTCCACCACCACTGCGATTCAATATGGCAAGCACAGTGAAGTTTCCTGTGTTTAAAGGTTTTGGAAATGAGGATCCGGACCAATTCTGGTTCATTGTAAGGGCTGTATGGGAAGTGTAAGGTGTTATAGATAACCATATAAAGAAGGTGACACTGGTTAGTGCCCTGTAGGATTGCACACTGACCTAGTATATTAAGTACTCCAACGATAACCCGAATGCGAGAGTCGTGGATATCCAAGCAATGCTAAATAGAGAATTTAGTAGAACTAAATCTGAAGCGCAATCAATCGTGGGATTTAAAGAGACCACAATGCTACTGGGCAAGACTCCTTGGGAACTAGATCAGAGGCTAAAATGTACAATTTGCGAAGCAAATATGAATCTAACAGATGGACAACATCGTGAGTGGTTTGTAGCTTCGCTATTACAACATTTAAGGAGTGTGCTATCGCAACAGAAGATAACAACTCAGGAAGAGGCCTTAGATATCACTATGAGGCTACATGAAACCCCGATGTAAGATCCTAATCTAGGAGTTCAGAAGATCCACACGCAGCTAAAGAATCTATGCCTTGAAATGCAGAGTCTGAAACAGGATAAGATGGGTCGACAAGAAGTGCGCAAAGAAGTGTGGTGCATAAAATGAAAGAGCCAGGGTCATGAAAAATACCACTGCCCGATTTTTACAAATTACCTTGCAAGAGGAGGACCAATGCCTTTAAGGCCAGAAGCTCAAGAAGGACCTAGTGTAGCTTTTGCTTTGTGGTGTGTGATCTGTCAAATAGCTGGAAAACATGCCACGGACAATTGTCACTTGTTACAAAAGTATACACAAAATTCACAACAGTTGTTCTGCAACTTTTGCAGGTCAGTGGGACATGACGAGCACACCTACAGAAGTTATGAGTTGATGATGGATAGAACCCCCACCTACAGGGTTCAACTCGAAACGCGGCCCCTTGTCCAAAATGCAGGAATGGCGCGAACAGGATTTTAGGGGCGCTAACAAGATCGAGATAGAGGAGGACCTGGTAGAGGTTGTGAACAGTTGATTTGCTACAATTACGGAGGGCTAGGACACTATGCCCATGATTGCACAAATCCAATTCGCTCATCGTGAAAATATTGCACGTTGTTTGATCATGATACATAAGATTGTCCTACGTTGATAGCTAGGTTACACAACAAAGGAGCGCTACCGCCTCCCCCGACTCAGAACCTGCAGATGATGAGGTCTAAGCATTGCGAGGAAGACTCGAATGTAAACATTTTGCTTTGAAGTGGAATTGCAACGAGATATGACAAAGGAAAAAAACCATAAGTTAGTACTTGGGTTCGCAAAGCTCCGGCGAAGGAAGCAAAGTTTGATTTGGAGTGCGCTCAGGAAACCTTCATGGAAGCTAGGAAGAGCTTTGCTGATGCCTCCACTTCAGGAAGCAAAGATAAACTAGAGCTGGAAATGGACCCATCCATGCTAAAAACTTTCCTTGAAACATGTATGAAGTTACTACATGACAGTAAGGCTATGAAAGGGTTACAGGAACTCATCAACAAATGTGCTAGGACTGCGCTAGGAGAACCACACGTAGTCTAGAAGATCAGAAAATATAAAACAAGAATGAGACAAGAAATGAGACTTACCGCGTAGATTAGAGAATATGAGATGGATCAAGTCATTATGGATTTGGGATCATATGCGAATGTTCTCTTGAAGCAGACATGGGAGCGAATGGAAAGACATGTACTACAATGATCTCCGATTCAACTGAGAATGGTGAATCAACAAAAAATAATACCTATGAGGCAATTGCGGGGAATAACTATGGATATTGAGGGAGCGAGTGCGCTCGCAGATTTCGAAGTAATAGAGATTGTTGATGACAACAATCCCTACCCCGCTCTCTTAGGAATTAATTGGGACACTGATATGAATGGGGTAATTAATCTAAAGAAGTGGAAAATGATCTTTGAAAAGAAGTCATTGTGCATAATAGTACCCTTGGACCCTGCTGAAGGATCGCGCTGTACGGAGCCAGTCTGCGACTATGAGAGTGATGATGATTTGGAATGTATCTATAAGATAACAGCGCGAGACCAAGACTGATTGAATGCCATCACAGATGGACGGATTACATGGGAGCACGAAAGTTCCTGCACTTCAGATTCTAACGAAGAAGTGGAACGATGGCAAAATCAGATACACGAAGTAACTACATTGAACTACAATATGATTACAAGGTCACTGCGCTGCGTGTTGATAGAAGTAAGAGATATTCCTACTTATGATGGTCTAAATGAGGTAGATACCTTCTTGGATTCCTTTGAAAGGGAGGTGGTGGAAAAGCAATGCTTCCAGACCTTGGACTGGGTACTACGCACTACGCTCGCGAGATTATGGGGTACACACAAAGGAAGCTTTGATGATTGGCACGAATGTAGGAGAGTGATGCGCACATGATTTGGGAAGCCTAATATGCGACTAGCAGACAAGTATGATGACAAGGATGATCTGTGTGCCCACCTAGCCAAGTGGACATAGGCATATGGAGAAGAGCCACAATCTGCACAGATGCACATGTACTCCGTGCTAAAATACATGGTCAATAAGCATGTGTTTAGGGGGCGACCTTGAAAATGGATCTTCATGTTGGGAAGACATTATGTAGGAAGAGCAACCACACAGAAGATTCTATGCGTTGGGTTGTGGTGGCCAACCCTTCATCAGGATTCAAAAGCATATTGCAAGGCATGTGATGTATGTTAGCAGATAGAAAGGACATCGCGGAGGGATGAAAATCCTTTGAATCCAAAAATGATGTTGCAAACTTTCGAAAAGTGGGCAATAGATTTTTTAGGACCTATTAAACCTCAAGGAAAGATAGGTGCGAGGTACATTATCACTGCGATGAAGTATCTGACTTGTTGGGCAGAAGCGCAGGCGGTGAAGGGTTGCACGGGCGCGACTACTGCGAAGTTTTTATTTGAACACATACTGACATGATTTGGATGTCTGAAGATCTTGATGAGTGATCATGGTACACACTTCCTAAACAAGACAATCAACACACTAATAGAGGAATTTCAGGTGTATCACCAGAAGAGCACACCGTATCACCCATAGGCTAACGAGATAGTAGAAGTGTTCAACAAGGTACTAGAAACTGCACTGACCAAGGTATGCAACACACAACAAAGTGATTGGGATCTACGCATACCTACAACATTATGGGCTTATCGAACAACATGCAAGAAACTGATGGGATAGACACCTTTTAGGCTTGTCTACGGAGTGGAAGTTGTAATGCCTATGGAATACATCGTGCCTAGTCTGCGCATAGCATCGCTCACAGATATGATGGATAGCGGAGCCCTGGAGGAGAGGCTCACACAACTGGAAGAGCTCGAAGAAGAATGATTTTTGGCTGGATTCCACCAACAAGTCCAAAAACAACGCGAAAAGGCATGGCACGACTGACACATCAAGCTGCAAACATTCAAGGTGAATGATTTGGTGTTGTTGTATGATAAATTCCTAGGGAAATTCAGAATGCATTGGTTAAGGCCATATGTTATTAAGGATATTATAGATGGTGGCACGGTACAGTTGGTCAAATTAAATGGAGAGCCCTTCCCAGGAAAAGTGAATGACAGTCGTTTGAAGCCATACACAGGTAGACCGACCACCCGACTAGCCGACCAAGGCATAATATTAGCGCTCAAGGTAGCTAAAAGGAGGCATGGGACTATAAACTACTCTGCCTGAGAACTGCGTGATGTTGGGATTTCACGTAGTAGCGAAGTGTCACAACGGTCATCGAACAACGCATAGAGGAAGTTCAACAGGCAACTACTCAGTGCGCTGCTAAACTTGCAACGATCCAATTAGAGTTGGGAGGTCTTCGCACAAAGATCTCCACACCTACAGAGTGACTCGAGGGCGAGTCACGATGTTTGTGTTGGGGACTTGTTGTGCACGGGATCCCCCAAGGGAATTTTTGGGGCTTAGAGCCCAAATTTTGGTCAATTTTGTAATTCCAATGTAAAGACTTTGCATTTTGTGGGCACAAAGCGCGTAGTTGTAAAAGAGTCATAGGGTTGTCCACCCTTATTTTGATAATATAATGTTGGTTGTAGAAGATCAACTCATGGTTCATGGACCATGGAAATGTATAAATAGAGCGAGGCTCTAAGTAATCAATTGATCATGATATGGAAAAAGGTATGATGTATGCAAGATAGATTTGTGAAGTGTAAAGTCTAGTTTTGGATAGTAGCATAGGAGGAGGCTCTACTGTTGAGTGTGCAGAGGCCTAGTAGTCTGCAGCTAAGTGTGTGGACCCTTGCAGCTGAGTGCGTAGGGCGAGTTGAGTTTGTAAACAATGGAAGTATTAATAAAGAGAAGTTTCTATCAATTTTGTGCTTTTATTTCCTATTTTATGCATCTGTTATATTGCGTATGAATTTCACTTTTAATGCTTATATGATGCGCGAATGTGTATAACTGTATTGTCTAAGTGAACGCAAGATAGAATATCTGTTTATGCGAAGATAATCAAAACCCGTTAATAAGATAAGTAAGATACTTGGCGTATTTTAGGAGATATCGCAGTTTGCTACCTTAGTAGCGAAAGGACTTCAGCCCCTGGTTAGGGTTGTGTGAAAGTCGATTATAACAAATCGTGAAGGTACTGAAGGGTAGAACAGTGCGTGAAGTGACTTGTGCGAAGGCAAGTTTAGTTGGACTAAACCGACATCACATCCATCTCAAGGGTGTGGAAACTTGGTTCCAACATACCCCCATATTGCTTCGGGTGAGACTTCAGTTCACGCTCCGCAGGGTGATGCCGAAAGGGCCAGTAGTGTAGGGATTTGTTTGGCTAAATAAATTTGAACCTGGGTCAGGCCCCCATAAACCAACAGGAAGTGACTGTGGAAAGGTCAGTTGCAAGATCCACAGTATGCCTCAAAATTCAATTATAGGCAAACTTTTGGAGGGTGTTTGTCACATCAACAACAAGATGATATGCCTATTCAAAGAATTTCCTTTATTTATAAATATGATATAAATAGGGTATGATGCATCCTACACTCTAGGCCAATGTAACTATAAATAATAGTATAATAATGAATAAGGGTTAGTATCCTCACATAGCCCCTATTTTAAAAATGATT
The DNA here is from genome assembly GCA_000404065.3 of Pinus taeda. NCBI lineage: Eukaryota > Viridiplantae > Streptophyta > Pinopsida > Pinales > Pinaceae > Pinus > Pinus taeda. The sequence goes on from APFE030255905.1 coordinate 17,566, forward strand.
GGCCTCAAATATTGTAATTGAGTGTACTTCTTTGTGAATTGGTCCACTTTCCATATGTTTTTTCTAAAGGAATTCCCACCTAATTAGGTACTCTTTATTATGGGTGTGGGTGTTCATTTGGTTTATTATGGCCAAGGGAAATTGGTGAAGGAAATGGCAAAGGATTTGGAAAGATATGAGGCATTAATTGGCATTTTATTTGTGAAAATAATGGAAATTAGGAGAAGATGAAGGTGAAAGGTCATAGGTTTCATGTGAGGAGAAAATGAAGGAAAATATTGGAAATTTGAAGAAATTAGAGGCCTCATTAATAAAAAGGCTTCTAAGGATCAGTTGGTACCTTTTTGTGAGTTTATTTTTGGAGCTCTCTCTATTCTCTTTATCTCTCACACTTGTGGATTCTTAGAGCATTCTTGGAGAACTCTAGCATTGGATCAAGGAAAGAAAAGGAAGGACCAAGAAGGCAAAAGAAAGCAAGGATCAAGCAAGGAAGAGAAACATCAAGCAACTACAATGAGATTATCTGCAAGTATCGATTTGCATGTGTGATTACCTTGTTAGATTTGGCATGCATGGTACATGCATGTGTGGATTTGGTTCCCTTGTTGCCATTCGCATGGGTTTTTCCAAGTGTGACAATGTTCTTTAACCTTGCCTTGCCATTTTCAGATAGCCATGGTGTGATGGGTTCTCTTTTATTGGTTGAGATGGATCATTGGATGGTTTTGAAACTGAGTGAGGTGGTATGTGAAAGAAAGAACATAAGGCCTAGGAATCTCTAGATCGAAGAAGGTGAGATTGCAATAAAGCCAGATTTTGTGTGCCTAGGAATCCTTGATGAATCAATGGAAGGATATATGTTAAGGCCTAGAGGTGTATGCCCTCCATAAGGTCTAGGAATCCTCGAATGGTGAATGGAAGTATATACGGTAAAGGAAAGAGGGTGGAGTCTTGATTAGGCCTAGGAATCCTCGACCGTTGTATGGTGGGATATATGGTAAATCCTAGAGACTAGGAAAAAACAAAATTACTCAAGGTGTAGCTAGAGAAATTCGGTGGCATCCATGCTTGTTTAATGCCTAGTGATCAGGTGGGGATTGTGGTAAAGCCTAAGGAAACCTGATTTGGTTTGGTTTTGAGTCCCACAATCATGTGTGGAATATGGCATGGTGCTGATTGGCTGGAAGAATGATTTGGTTCAACCAATATATGGTCCAATGGTTCGTGGAAGTCCCAAACTTGGTTGGCTTTTTCATCTATAAATAAGAGCTCTTTCTCCTTGGTATTTCATGTGTAAATGTACTAATTTATATGCGGATTTTATGCCTATTATATCCTTGTTATTGATGTTGGTTATATGCTAGTTATGATTATGTTTTATGACTGAATTGATGTATGGATTCCATCATGTTTTGATTAGTAATTGGAAGTAAAATAAATCCATCACCAAATAGATGATAATGCAACTATTGTGATATGGCAACAAGTCTTTTTTACAAATCGCAGATAAGTATGAGACCCCTATGCTCAAATATGTTGTAATTATTACTTGTAGATTACATATTTCTGACATGTTTGATGAAATTCCTGTCATGGCTAGTATTTGTCTAGTCAAGTCCTTACTCAAGTGTTTGCATTAATACCTTTTTTTCATTGTCATTTATCATTCCTGAAGGTTTCATGGAATTTTGGGAAGTTTCTTGAGTCCTGGATATGAAAACGTGGCACATAATACATGGTCACTGGCTCAAAACTACTTGGAAAACTCCATAGTTGCTGGAATGCCTTGTTGTGGGAGCAATTGTGATCCAAGGGATCAGTTTAGTGCTCAAAATTCAAAGTGCTAAAAATTCTTGAAACCTATACCAGTGTGTAGATATCGACGACCTGAATCCAATGCAATTCATTTCACTCAAAACCAATATCATATGCTCCCGATATCGTGTTCTGATCGAATTGGCAAACAACTAAAATTTTAAAATTTGGGTTGTAGGTATGCCTAGTCGGTAGTCCGTACATTGACTAAATAGGTGACCGGGAAGTTGACTGTGTACAATTCAGCCAATGGTATGTTGACAAGTGTCTTTTGTTTATTGGTTCATGAATGGCTCAATTTAATTGGTTGAGGGTTCGTTTATTTAGACCAATGTTGGAGGACCACGTGGGCCAATGGATGGCTACCAGGTGGCTTCTAGACAATGCATCAAAATTTGTTAAGGGACCAAGGGAACCCATGAGAATCGAACCCGCGACCATCTACTAAGCAAGACAAGGCCATAAACAATGTGCTACCATAATGTGACTTAACCATAAGGGTCATGAACTTTATTTAAATTTGAACGCATGGCACATTTGGAATGGGGTTGGGGCTAAACCTTAGCCCTCATCACCGTGCCCAAGAGAACCAAGGGGTAGGACCGTGGGCCAGGGCTTAGCCCAAGTCCCATGGTCACTGCCCTCCACTCAATACAAGAGAGAAGAATCGTGGTCAGATTAAAAGGGGGGCCAACCCTGGCCATATGCAACCTTCATACGATCGATAGCATGGAGGCAAGGGTTCCTATCATTAGCCACTTGCAACGGGGGCCAGCCCCATGACTTATGGCCTGCTATGTGAAAAATCCTATCAAATTTTTTGGGTGTGCATGCAATTTGGCACCAGGCCGGGTTTTATGGGCGGTTATATGACCATGTATTTGGTCATTGGGGGCCCGACCGGTGGGGACAGGGAGTTAGACCCGACCCCTAGGCACATGGCCCCGATGTGACCCTAGTTTTTCAGAACTGGGAGTTAGAGGACAATTTAACTATCCAATAATTTCACCCATCGGGCAGGATTGTAAGCTAGGTTTGTGCGCCGGTTCCAAGTTTGGGGCGCTCACGCCAGGTTTGGGTCGAATTGGAGGATGATTAGCTACGGGATTTTGGAAAAACCCTTAACGTGCATAACTTTCTCAAATTTTGGCCAAATGAGGTGCAGAAAGAACCCAGATGGGGGTTTTTGATAGTTCTGAAGCTATTGAAGACATTTTTTTTTCATTTTAAGTACTTAAAATCATGTAAACACATTTTTTGAGCATAATGAAAGAGGCCCTACATTGGACGCTGGACCAGGAGATGTAGCCCAAGAGAGGGGTGAAATCCTTTATCATGTTTTGTTGTTATGTGTTTCTGAAATGGTTTATTGTTTCTTTTTGGCTATTAATTGTGTTTAAAAATCACTTGTTAATGTGTTTACTAACTTGATCCATTACCCAAAACACACAAAATTTCAATTTCAATTTGTATATCACCTTCGTTTTCAATTACAAATTATTTTGGTATTAGAGCATCACGTTATTGTGAAGGTTTGATTTTGTTTACAAGTATTTTTCTAATGCTTACAAGGTTGAATCTTAAAAGAGGAGAAGGATAACTTGTGGAGCCAATATCTCAAATTGTTTCAAGGAGAAAAAACACACCTCAAGCTTCCATAATCATGGCACATGAAGAAGGTCCTAAAGGGATGTCTGAAGATGAAAGAACTTTAAGAAAATATTTATTTGAGATGTATGAAATGGTTAAGGTTATTTATGAAGAAAGGAATTCAAGATTGTATGGAGAGAGTTCAAAACATCCAAAAGGAGATGGACGAAAAGGAGACAAGCCTCCAAACGGAAATGGAGGGAATGGTGAAAAACCACCACTTTCACCTCCATCCTCATCCTCATCTTCTACTTCTTCAACCCTTTCACAAACACTGCCAAATTCTCCAAAGGGACATGGTAAAACTTATTTGCTTAAGCTTCATATGAAATTTGAATTTCCTTTCTACAATTAGGAGGTAAATGCTGAGAGAGTGGATAACTAGGTTTTTTAGATTGAAGTGTATTGCATGATACAAAGAATCAAGGATGATGAGACCAAAATTCAGCTTGCTTCTCTTAGATTGGAAGGTGCAACACTTACTTGGTGGGAAGACAAAACTCAAGAGGACATAAAGAAACATGGTAAGGTTTTATCCTCTTGGATTCATTTTGTTGTTGCAATAAGAAGGCAAGTTTACCCATTAGCATACATATAGAAGCTATTATGGATTGAAAAAACTTTAGGCAAGCTAAAGGTAAAAATGTGCAAAGTTATACTCAAGAATTTAGAAAAAGAGATTTGATTTTGGGTATAGATTTATCCTATGAAGACACTTTACTCAAATATATTAGAGGATTGCATAGTTATTGGGACACACAATTCTCATGTTTAACCCTACAAAAGTAGATTAATTTTGTGTACATGCAACTCATTTAGAAGCAAGAAGGAAGAATGTTCCTCAAGAGGGAACAAAAAATCTATTTAAGAGTGGAGACAAAGGACAGGGGAAATTCAAAGGAAAATAAAAGAATAATGTTTCAGTCAAGAAAGAGGGAGAAAAACTCACATGTAAACACTATTCAAAAGAAGGCCATGATGAAGACCACTATTGGAAACTTCATGCTAAAATGAGACCCAAAAAGTTTAACAACAAAGGGAAACAAAAGACTGCTGTGACTACACAACATGATTTAGGATCCGACACTGGGGATGAAACAAAGATCAAAACCATGGGATTCAAAGGTAAGGAATCTATTGCAAGTACTAGTTCTTCAATTAATAGCCTCAATGAAACTCAACATGAAAAGGAAAGAATAGGTCTTTTCCACATTAGAGTTATTTCAAAACATATCAAGATAAATACACTGTTTGATAGTGTTTCACAAGCGACCCTCATTTCTAAAGACACTATCAAGAAATTGAATTTGGAAACAACTCCTCATCCTAGACTATATCCTTTAGATTGGATATGTGACAATGAAAAATTTCATATGACAAAAAGATGTAAATTAAGATTTTCCATCACTTCAAACTTTATAGATGAGGTAGAGCTTGATGTCGTTCCACTTGACATTTGTAGTATTGTTTTGGGAATCCCATATCTATATGATAGGAGAGCCATCTTTCATCGCCATGAGAAAAAATATCACTTTTTTAGAAATGGAGTTGAGTACATTGTTAGAGAATAGAACAAGAAGTTGAATTTGTCACTTGTGAATGTTGGACAAATGAAGAGGTTAGTGAATGCTAATAAGAACTATATACTCTTGATGATCAAACCCAAAGAGAATTTTGAAAATGAAGCTTTCCAAGGATGTGATGCAAAGTTAAAATATGATTTGTATGAGGTTGTTAACACATATGATGAGATTTTTCAGGATCCCAAAGGATTGCCTCCTTAAATAGATATCCAACATGAGATCCAATTGCAACAAGATTGTCCTCTTCCAAACATGGGCATGTACAAGATGTCATTAATGGAGAATGCATAAATCAAAAGACAAATCCAAAAATTGCTTGACAAAGGGGTCATCAGACCAAGCACATCGCCATGTAGGTCACCAATTGTTTTAGTACCAAAGAAATATGGTACATGGCACATGTGTGTAGATTTTAGTGTCTTGAACAAGATTATATTAAAGAATTGTTACCCTCTTCCTCAAATTGATGGTTTGTTTGATCAATTAAAATATGCTTTTTATTTCACTAATTTGGACTTGAGAAGTGGTTATCATCATATTAGGATTGTTGAAGAAGACACATGGAAGAAAACTTTCAAAACAAAGCAAGGTTTGTTTGAATGGTTGGTTATGCCATTTTGGCCTTGTAATGCTCTTGCAACATTTATGCAAGTTATGAATGATGTCTTAATTCCTTTTCTTGATGATTTTGTAATTGTATACTTAGATGACATATTGATATTCAACAAATCTCATGAAGAACATATTAGGCATGTGAAGCAAGTCTTAGATGTCTTGAAGAAAGAAATTTTGTTTTTAAAGATGTCTAAATGTGAGTTTGGAAAGACCTTATTAGTGTATTTGGGATATATTGTTGGAGGGGGTGAATTGAATATAGATCCCTCAAAGGTCAAAGTGATTGTAGATTGGCCCAAGCCTAATAACATAACTGAGGTTAGAAGCTTTTTGGGAGAAACCCAATATTGGAGAAAGTTTATTTCTAACTTTTCTTCAATTGCAGCTCCATTACATGCCCTGAAAAGCATTAAGCAAGTCTTTCAATGGGGAGGCAAGAAACAAAAGGATTTCGATGCATTGAAGGAGAAAATCAGTACAACTCCATTTCTTGCACTTCTTGATTCAAGACAACCATTTGAGATACAAACAAACATTTGAGATACAAACAAATGTAAGTGACTATGCCATGGGAGCGGTCTTGATGCAACATGGTAAGCCCATATGTCGCCATTATGAACATTTTAATGGTGTAGTAGTTAACTATCCAACATATTCCAAGGAGCTGTATGCATTGGTGCAAAGTGTGAAAAAGTGGAAACGCTATTTGATGGGAAAGGAAACTATCATTCACATTGATCATCAACCATTGCAATACTTGCAATCAAAAACTAAGCTACAACAAGCGAGGCACTTCAGATGGATGGGTTTCTTGCAACAATTCCAGGTATAAGAAAGGTATCTATAACAAGGTTGCTGACATGCTTTCTAGACCAATTTCTAGTGCTTCAGTTATTCTTAAGCATAATTCTATTATGCACGAGAGCTATGTTGAACAATATGCTTTAGAAGTTGACTTTAAAGATGTATATGCAACTTTGTGTCAAGGCAACCAAGTAAAGGAATTGTATTACTATGTGCATGATAAAATTTTGTATCACCCTGGCAAGCTTTGCATTCCACAGGGTGAAAGAGTCAACATCATAAGGGAAGCACATACTTCTCAAATTGAGGGCCTTTTTAGTGTAGGCAAGACAATGGCACAATTACAAATGTATTGTTATTTGCCTAGAATGAATGAAATTGTACCATGATATGTAAGAGGATGTTCTTTATGTGCCATAAGTAAGTCTAGAAATAGAAAGTTAGGATTGTATACTCCACTTCTAGTTCCTTCCCATCCTTGGGAAAGTGTCTCTATGGACATTGTGCAAGGACTGCCTATGTCTAAAAAAAATCATGATTATCTTTATGTTGTGGTGGAACGATTAATCAAGGTGTGTATTTTTATGCTTTGTAAGAAGAAGGTTATAACTGAACATATTGCACAAATGTTCTTTCAACATGTATGGGTATATTTTGGGTTTGCCCAAATCCATTATTTTTTATCGAGATTCTCAATTTGTCGGGAACTTTTTCTCAAGCTTATGGGCACTCATGGACACTAAGTTGAAAAAGAGCACAACATTCCATCCACACACTGATTTTCAGACAAAAGTGGTGAACAAAATGATAGTACATCTTCTTTGTTCTTACTGTAGCAAACATCCTAATCTTTGGTATGAACATTTACACTACATTCAACATGCTTATAATAGGGAAAAGCATTCATCGACTCAAACATCCCCATTTGAGGCATGATTTGGTTAATTACCAAAATCTCCTTTAGATTTTATCTTTGGGAAGGATGTTGCCATTGATGGTCATAGTGACATTGATAAGGCCAAGCAATTCATTGAGCAATTTTAGTGGGTGCATCAAATGGTTCAAGAATAGTTGGAAAAGATCCAAGCCAATTACAAGACAAGGCATGATAAGGATCGTGTTGACCACAATTTCCAAGTTGAAGATGAAATTTGGCTTTACATTAGAAAAGATAGGCTTAAAGGAGCAGGTAAAAAGCTGAAACCAATAAGGTATGGACCTTTTAATATTCTAGAAAAGATTGATAACAATGCCTTCCATTTGGATTTGCCTCCTTATATGAAAATGTATGTAGTTGTTAATGCTGATAATTTGAGATCATATAAGAATCCTTTGATTGATAGAAGATTTCTCGCTAGAATTCTTGAATAAAGGCAACAAGATACCATCCTTGACAGAAGGACAAGAACTTCAAAATGAAGGAATTTGGAGTACCTTCGTTTCGGTCTCAAAGGCACAAATCCAAGATAAACTAAATGGATTGAGGTTGGAAGGGTGAGGGAATTGTACCCTCATCTAATTTTTGACTAAAAGTAGTGTTTTGGAGGTCCAAAATCTTCCAACAGGGAGGAGTCATCCAAGGGATTAGTTTAGTGCTCAAAATTCAAAGTGCTAAAAAATGCTCAAAACCAATACCACTGCATAGGTCTCGACAACTTGAATCCAATGCAACTCATTCAATCAAAATCGATATCTTATGCTCCTGATATTGTGTTCTGATCGAATTGCCAAACAACTAAAATTTTAAAAGTTGGGTTGCAGGTACACCCAATCAGCAGACCGTATGTTGACTAGGCAGGTGATTGGGTAGTTGGTTGTTAACAAGTGTCTCTTGTTTATTGGTTCAGGAATGGAAAAATTAAATCGGTTGAGAGTTTGTTTATGTGAACCGATGTTGGAGGACCATGTGGGCCAATGGATGATTGCCAAATGGCCTCTAGGCAATGCATCAAAATTGATTAAGGTGCCAAGGGAACCCATAAGAATATAACCCATGACTATCTACCAAGAAACACAAGGCCATAACCAAGTGCTACCATCATGTGACTTAACCATAAGGGTCACAAACTTTATTTAAATTTGAACACATGGCGCATTTGGAATGGGGTTAGGGCTAAGCCCTAGCCCTGGTGATGAGGCTCATCAATAGGTAAATTATATGGACCTTAATGCCACTCTCCAGCTTATTAAAAACAACTTTTCTCACATTTCATTACATATTATATTATATTTTGCTTAGTGAGAAGGGTAAAGATGAGATGTTATGTCACGTGCCCTAATATGCATTAATTGCAGTATTTGGAGAAATTTTAGCTAATTTAAGTGTAGGAACTCGAAGTAGACAAGAAAGAGGGATTTTAGGAGATTGGATATCCCTCCTTAACTCCTCAATCACTCAAAGATTCCTCCACCAGATCTCATCATCTCAGAGTTACAAGCAGCCAAGCCCACCTAGGTCATTGGAAACCAAGCTAGTGATAGTTGAAGACAAGTTGATCTCAAGTTGGGAGCCAAGCCTCCCTTTAAGGAAGAGGTTGGTAGCTTCAGTTTTATAAATAAGAAGGCCTAGGGCCTCATTATGATTTGACTTTTTTTGTTGTAGCCAAGAGGCATTTTCGAGTTAAGACATTGTGACTGATAAATCTTATGTATTTTTGACATTTTGATAAAAATGGAAATCATTCCCTTGATCTAGCACTGAGTTGACTCAGAGGGCTAAAGATCTTGGGTTAGGGCCCAACCTTAGTAGCAAAGGTTCCTCCTTCTATACATGTATTCTTAGATTACATTCATAGTTAGTTGTTGAAGTGATTTTGGCTTTTGTTTAATTTGCAAGTAGTTGGATGATTACTTAGTTTTCTTCCATTTGTGGATAGATAGATCAGTGGTACAATAGTGACAATAAACACTTTATAAAATCTCGTGATAGTGGCCTTTGCCTCATCTCCCTTATAGGATCATGATTTTAGGGTTCCATTCACACAACCCAAAAATAAATTTATTGTTTGATCACTGCATAACCTAGGGTTTCTTGTTGAATAGATCATTGTTTCTAAATTTCTTAGAAGTACCTGGAATTGTCATTTTGGCCTCTTGAGTTTGTTATGGTTTAGAAGCACTACCATTCATGAACTTAGAAATTAGCTATTAATAACTCTATTTTTCATAAATTCAACTCATCTTGCCAGCCTCATCCAAGTCTTTTGTGCATAAATGAAGAAAATAATGTATTTTGTTGCAGGAGCTTCTGATTATAGGGAGACCTCATCTCACCAGCCTCATCAAAGTCTTCTCCACCTACGCTGCCAAATTCCACCAAGCGCTAGTTTGAATTCTTGTTTTGTAGCAATGTGGACATTTTCCTTGAGAAATTCCAACCATCTTGAAACCTTAGACTGAGCTTCAGGTAGTGTGCACCTCCTTTGAGCCTTATTCCCCCCTCAGAAACCTTTCCCACACTTCATTCTACCTCTCCTACCTCCCTTTAAGCATTCGGCCTATTTAATGTCGTAAAACAGGGCATCCTGTAGTAGAACTAGGACATCCTATAGTACTATAGGAAACCCTGTAGCAGCTTGTTTTAAGACCGAATTGTGTAGAAATGACCATCTGAGCTTAATTTAGGCCTCCACTTGGCTTCCATACCTCGAAACCATTCCAAACCTATTTCCCCATACCTGTCTCCCTTTCCAAAAGAACAAATTGGTTAAATTAGCATTTGCATTCATAAAACTGAAAATCAAAAAGGATTTTTCTGCAATTTCTAGTTAGCACATGCATGCAACAATCACCGTATCTTTTCAGATAAATTTGCATGCTCATTTAGTCCAGATAACTAGATGTTATATGAAAGGTTAAGTTAGGTATATTTTGCAAGCAATGTGTGTAGATGCTTAGCTAGATGATTTCATGTCACTTTATAACACGTCCCAATCCAGCACTTTCATTTCCTAGAGTAGGAAACATTTCATTTCTACATTTAGAGTAATTTTCTCCTTGCTAGTTAGTAGTCAGACTCCTTCTAGTCAATATAAGACTAGTTTGAAAAACATTAGTGGTATATCACCCCAGTTGAAAAGTGGCAAGAGTAGACCATTGCATTATTGTGTGTACAACACTGTCACCTCCAAGTTTGTACCAATCCCAGGTTGATGAAGTAAAGTTGGTAGCCCTAGGAGTTACAACATTCTTGCTGTAATACTAGAGCTCATCACTTTTTGGCATCGTTGTCAGGGAGGTGTCTAAGTAGATGTAATTTTTGCTTTCCTTCTAGTTCCATTCAACAAATATTTGCAATCTTTGCTTTCTTTCCCATTCTGCAAGTAGTTCCATTCAAAAAATAGTTGCAATCTTTGCTTTCTTTCCATTCTCCAAGTAATTATGAAAAAAACCCTAAAAAAAACAAATTCCTTTCATGCCTAATAGGAGTACAAACAACTTAGGAATTTTTTTTCCAAATACCCCCACCACATCTAACAACCAACTTTCCCCCTTCTTCGGATATTTTGAGCTAGAGGACCCATTAGGTGATCAACTAAAGATCTTTGAGGAGCCGATTGGGGAATAAGAAGAAGAGACCATTCCACCAACCTACACCATGGCTGAAAGTAGAAATAGGATTGAAATACATAGAAGGAGCTGAAAATAGAGTTGAGGGTGCTTTTTCCATCAAAGAAACTAATGGAGATGCTAGGATGAAAAACATAAGCCCCTCTTCCCTTCCTCACTTCCATGGCTTAACCTCAGAGGACCTGGATACCTTTTTGTTTGAGTTTGTTGTCATATGCAAAACTTATGATTATACCTTTGATGACTAGAAGTTGAACTTGTTTCCATCCACCCTCAAAGATGCAGGCTTGCGCTGGTTCATGGGTTTACCTGGGAATATCATCACAACTTGGGCTCAAATGCAACAAGCCTTCAAGAATAAGTACAGGGATTATTGTAGGTTCAAAGATACCTAAGAGGAAATTTTTAGAATGACCTTGGGACACGATGAGTCTTTGGAATATTATGAGGAAAGGTTCCAACTCAGGTAAAAAAGGTCTAGGTGCACCCTCGATCTTGAATCACTTAATCTATTCCTTCTTAGAGGGATCAGGGAAGAGCTCCTAGAAACCCTAAACATCCTATTAGGAGGGGACATATATGAATTACCCTACGATGATATCAAGACAATTTTCAAAAGTCATTCTAGGGAAGCCATAAAGAAGGGTAGAGCTAGTGAAGCTTTGGCTAATTCATCCTCCTCCAACACATCCATAAGAAGTAAAATTGGGAACATTTTGGAAGACTTCAAGGGTGAAATGATGCATATCCTTGCTCTACAAATGGACACCATGCAGATAAAGAGGAAGCAGGAGGAAGAAGAAAGAGCCTTAGTTGTATTCTACCCTAGATGCACCAAAAGGCACCCTAGAAATGAATGTCCATTGAATCTTATAGAGATCTTCTCGATCTGTGAAGAGAACCACTCCACAGAAAAGTGCCATTCTCTACCTGGATTGAAATTTGTGTATCAAGGAAATGAAGGGGTGACTAAACAACTCTGCTATATCAACCAAAGGAGGCCTCAAGGACCTTGACCATACCAACAACACATGCAAGGGGCATCCTATTCATATGACAATCCTAACCAGAATGCATCCATCCCCCCTTGGTTCCTTCCTGTTCATCCTTCATGGTCCACACCTTCTCCATGGTCTTTTGCACCTCAATACCATTCCCAACTTTCCAATCAATCATTTCAGCCATATACTCCTCCACAACCTCAGTGGAATGCACCATCCTAGGGGTGGAGGCCCCCATACAACCAATATCTAGCCTTACTGCCTCCACCTCCATCTCAACCACAACTCCTCCACCTTGCTCCATCGAAAAAACTTTAGATGCCTACTCAACCAAATCCAAACATGAACAACAGGTAGGCACAACATGTCTACAGTGGAGAAACATCTTACCCTGCATATGCTATGGAAATTCAAGAAATCAACCTCAGGTTTGGAAGAGTGCTTCCAGATCATCAACCTCCATCTCCACCTGAGGAGATTGAAGAGGGAAAGGAAGAGAGTGTTCCTCAAGCCAATACACCTCCTTTTCCTAAGATATTAATCCATCCTACCTGGCACACCTCAGAAGAGACTGAACTTTTGGGTGAATTGAAAAAATTGTGTGTTAAAATAATGCTCCTCCAAGCTATCAAGGATGTCCACATCTACATCAAGTTAATCAAGGAGAAATGCTTCAAACGTCATGGGAGGTGAAAGAAAGACACCCCTACCATTAATGTCATTGGACAACTGTCCAACTTAATGTTGGGGTGGGTGATTTGCTTGAAGTATCTAGATCCTAGAAGTCTTGTGGTAGATGTGCACATCGATGGTAGCATTGTCCCCCATACCTTGATCGATCTTGGGGCTTCCATCAATGTGATGACTAAGGAGACTATGCTTAAACTGAATCTCCAAGGATCATTAAGGAATACCACAACAATCTTGCAGCTTGCATACATGTCCATAGTAGCTCTTGAGGGAGTTTTTGAAGATGTGATGGTCTCCATTGATTCCTAGGAATACCCCACTAACTTCTTAGTTCTCCAACCTAAGACCAAGTTCAATGGTTATACTCTCATCCTTGGAAGGCCATGGTTAACCACTGTTGATGCTTACATAAGTTGTAGGGCTGGGAATATGACCATTAAAATGGGCATTTTTCCAAACAATTGGTCTTGTACCCTCCTGCCTAGTCATCTCTGGAGTATGACTTACCTTTATGGTTAGAAGAGGGGGAGTAAGATGAAGTATACTCTTCTCAAACCTATGCCCTAGATGCTACTATAAGAAGGGGGCAACCTAATGAAAACGACCTGATTGAGAAAATCCTCTAGAATCAACCCCCCAACACCATGTCTCTTGAGGATTTATTTAAGAAAGATGAAGATAACCCTTGGACTAATTTTTGCCTAGCTAAATCAAGTCCTACTCATGCCAAGATGATAGAATTTGGTCCAGAAAAAACATAAAAAATAAACCCCTCTCTCTCTGCACATCAGGAAGAGGAGTTATGTGACATGCTAAGAAAGCATCTGGATGCCTTTGCCTGGAGTTCTAAGGAAATGAAGAGAGTGCAAACTTCGGTGTGTACTAACCACATTTACATCAAGGAAGGTTGCAATCTAATGTGCTAACCTCAGAGGAGAATGAACCCAACCCTTAAGGATATAATCAAAGAAGAACTGCAGAAGTTATTGGATGTAGGGTTCATTTACCCCATCTCAGATAGTGAGTGGGTGTCTCCTCTACTTCTAGTTCCAAAGAAAAAGGGGAAGTTGAGGACTTGTGTGGACTACAAAGAGGTAAACAAAGCCACAAGAAAGGACCATTTCCCTCTACCTTTCATTGACCAAGTATTAGATGGAATGGCATGAAAGAAGTTCTTCTCTTTCTTGGATGGATTTAATGGCTACAATCAGATCCAGATCAGCCCAGAAGACCAAGATAAAACCACCTTCACTTGTCCTTGGGGTAACTTTTCTTATAGGGTTCTTCTTTTTGGTTTATGCGGTGCCCTTGCCACTTTTCAGAGGGAATTCCTGAGCATATTTGCATATTTATTCCATGACTATGTGGAAATTTATATGGATGATTTCACCCCCTATGGGTGTGATTTCCTAGAGGATCTCTCTAACTTGGGAAAAGTATTAAGCAAATGCATTGAAATGAAATTATCCCTTAGTCCTGAGAAGTGTGAGCTCTTGATGACTGTAAGGACTATTCTAGGTCACTCAATATCCCAGGAAGGACTGCAAGTGAACCCAAATAAAATTGCTATCATAAAGAGGGTCCATATTCCTCAAAAGAAGAGGGATGTCAAAAGTTTCTTGAGTTTAGCTAGATACTATAGGCGATTCATAAAGACTTCAGCAAAGTAGCCTCACCTTTGTTTGGACTATTTTCCAAGGACTCCGGATTTTTATGGTCATAAAGCCATCAAGAGGCCCTAGAAACCCTAAAGGACAAGTTGACTACTGCACCTATACTCCGAGGCCCAAATTGGGCTCTCCTTTCCACATCCATGTTGACGCCTCTGACAAAGCTATAGGAGAAAATCTATGCCATATAGATGAAAAGTTACCTTATGCCATTTACTTCATCAACAAAAATCTGTCCAAGGCTGAATTGAACGATACTGTTACTGAAAAATAGCTCCTAGCTATTGTCCTTTCCTTGAATAAATTTAGACATTATATCACTGGTTACTGGACCTTTGTACATACTGACCATGTTGCTATTAAATATTTGATGAACAAGCTTGATGTGAATGCCTGAATTATTAGATGGTTTCTTTTGTTACAACAGTTTGATCTAACTATCATTGATAAGCCTGGTAGAGAAAATGTAGTTGTAGATTTTTTGTCTAGACTGGCTTTGCCTGCAGGTGAGGAAGGAATGGTTGACGATCAGCTTCTAGATGAGAATTTATTCGCTATTTTAGTTCTCTCTTCGTGGTTTGCTGACATAGAAAACTACTTAGTGGCTACATAGTTCCCTCCAAATCCATCCTCCATGGAAAAGAGAAGAATTATAAGAAAAAGCGCACCATTCACTTAGATTGGGGGCAATACCTTCAACCTTGGCCCAAATAAAATTATGAGAATATGAGTTAGGGAGGAGGAATTTTTTGACACCCTTCTAGCCTATCATGATGGGCATTGTGGAGGTCACTTTGCAGCCAAGGGGAAAACCTTCAAGGTACTACAAGCTGGCTACAATTGGCCCACTCTCCACCAAGATGCAAGAAGATATACTAGCCAATGTGGCTGGTGCCAAAGAATGGGGAAACCTACTACCAAGGATGAAATGCCTTTTCAACCTCAAGTGACTTTTGAGCCATTTGACAAGTGGGGCATGGATTTCATTGGGCCCATTGATCCACCATCAGAACAAAAAAAGTACATAATTGTGTGCACTAATTACTTGATAAAGTGGGATGAAACCAAGGCTTTCAAGGTAGCCACAAAAGAGAAATTCGTTGAGTTCTTCAGGGAGAATGTGTTTTACAAGTTTCGATACCCTAGAGAGCTAGTCAATGATTAGGGCACTCAATTCACCTCACACTTGATTGAGAATCTATTGAGCCAACATAAGATCAAGCACAGGAAATCAGCTCCCTACCACCCTCATGCCAATGGACAAGTAGAGGTTACCAACAGAGCATTGGAAAGCATTCTCACAAAGGTGGTGAGAAACAATAGGAAAGTTTAGGCTGCCAGACTAGTGGAGGTCACTTGGGCCTATAATACAACTTGGAAGATAACCACTAGCTTCATTGCTTATGATTTGGTCTATGGGGAGACGGCTCTGCTCTCCATTTAGTTTGAGTACAACACTTTGAGAATGGCAGCATAGTGGGATTTGGATGTTACAAGGGAACAAAAAGAGAGGTTGCTCTAGCTTAGTGGGTTAGATGAATTTAGGATGCAGGCCCTCCTACACACAAAGGTGACTCAAGTACAAAGAAAGGTTTGGCATGACAAAAATATCAAAGACAAGGTTTTTCAAGAGGGTGATTGTGCTCTGCTATATAAATCTAGGTTCAGGGATTTGAAAGTCAAATTCATGACCAGATGGATGGGCCCATATGTGATAGAAAGATTCCATGACAATGGGGCTATTTAGATAAGAACCATTGATGAAGAAGGTATCCCCTTTCTTGTCAATGGATACAAATTGAAAGCCTACAAAAGACCTCTGTCAAAGGAAGAGTTTGTCAGTAGTATCAGTAAGGTAGTGATGGTGATTGGAAGTGTCTCAACTTCCACCTCACTGAATTCTTAAATACCATTTTATTTTTGAAAAAAAATAAAAAGAGAAAAAAACGATAAGGAACCTTGGTGAAAACCTCCATGAGGCACCTAAGGCCAACTTTTGGGTTGAAAACCTCCTTAAGGCAGCCCAAGAGTGAAAAAAAGGAAAAATAAAAGATCCCTAGGTGGAAAACTCCCTTGAGGCGCCTAGGGAAGGAAATTAGGTTGAAAACATCCTTTGAGGTGACCTGTGTGTCATTCAAAAAAAAAAAGAGAAAAGAAAACACAAAAATGTTATGGCAGGGACCTCAAACCTGCCCACTAATAAAGGTCAATGATTTTTTTTGTTGGTTTTCAAGGAAACAAAGGACACCAAGTTCAGAGGGAATCAAGCCAAGAAACACCCCATTCCTCCTTCCTTCATTTCATACCTTTCATGCCCACCATGTCGCCAACATCCATTCTCATATTCAAGCATAAAAAACCAATTTGCAGGCATTTTCTGACTTCTATAGGATTTCTTGTAGTTACTACAGGAGTTTATTGTAGTAGTATAGGATGTCCTGAAATTCTACAGGAATGGAATCCCGGTTGAGGAATAATGATTCATTCATATTCTGGGTTGAAAGAGGAGGCCATTGACTTCACAACATCTCACCCACCACCAATTCATGACCATGCCACCCTCTATGTCCATCAAAGAAACAACTATAAAAAAAAAGGAAAAAAAAAAGAGAAAAAAGAAAAAAGAAAAACA
>APFE030255905.1:34889-87619 GCA_000404065.3 Pinus taeda
AAAAAAAAAAAATTTTAATAATAATAATAAAATAATATAATAAAAATTATTAAGAAAAAGGCAGCGATAGGATTTCATGTAGTACTACATGAAACCCTGTAGCAACCTGTATTACACCAACAGCAGCCACCATGCTCCTCCTTCAACGTCCATGCAGATAAAGAGTATCAACAACCCTCTAGGCACTCTGGCACCTATCTAGAGCTCAAAAACAGTAGAAGAGGCCAACACCTGCACATCACAACAAAGAAGACAAACATATCAGCTGAGTGAAATCAACAAAACAAGAGCAAAAGAGAACATGTACTTGAACAAGAAGAAGCACAGTAGAGCCACCCTCCAACATGCATTGACCGAGCAAATGAAGCCACATGTATGGCACCTCATCCACACTCTTTCCTATGTACAAATATGATAAAAGTGTAAGCATATGAAAAAGTCGGTTTTATAAGCTAAAGGTGGCTAGTTAACTTGGCCACCTTCAACCGAGAACAAAAAGTCAAGTTCTAGTTTGTAGTCCACGTGGCAAGGTCACATCAAAGCAAATAAGTCAGAAAAGTGGTCGAGTTAAGTTGTACAGGAGTGGGTTATGATTATGAGAAAAGGATGTATGATAACTAATGGTGGGCCAATGGTCCAAAAGGAGAATCACACACCCTGTCAACTAGCATACTGCTCCAAGGAATTGACCATAAATAGAAAAAATCCCTAACTTTCACGCACAAATCATTCATTTCAAGATTTAGAGAATTAGGACCACCTAGAGGAGGCATCGAAGAAGAAATCTAGTCTCGGCCATCCTACAGTGGACACCTATAAGAAACACAGAAAAACTGCAAGAAACAGTGGGAATTGTCAAAACACTCTGCAAGAGGGTGCCTAGGGCCAAGCTATTCAGAAATTCTCCTCAACCAGGGCATTAGAGTGAAAGGTAGGTGGCCCATATCCTTTATGTTTTGACTTGATAGCTAGAAAAGAGAAAAGGAAAAGAAATCTTCAATTTTTTTCTAGTAATTACAGTGTGGATAGGGATAGACATAATTGTGTGGATAGGTTGTGTGGGGATAAAGGAAGAAATGCAATCATCACCCTCCTAAACTCTAAACCCTCAGTCACCGTGGAAATCTCTAAAGATAAGCCACCAAACTACCTACAATCAGCTTGACAGGGAGGAGAAGATGACAAGAGGTTTCAATAGAAGGGAGCCCACAGGGACATCTAGAATACACTTCCATCCCCCTGTGATAGAGATATTTAGAAGGAATCAATGGTTGGGATTATTTTAGATGCTTATAGGATATGATGATGATGTAGCTCAGGAATTTTCCATGTCACTCACACCTCAGGCTAGATTGAGTGCCACTTCTTTGGTGAGAGGATTATCAATCACAATTGCTCCTGAAAGAATTAGCAGAATCACTACACTCCCTCTAGGTTTATAATGGAGAAAGGAGGATAAAGATAGCAACACTTATGCAAAGAAGAACTTTTTCTTGAGAGATGAGGAGCCAATTGAGGGAAAAAATGGGATTAGAAGGGAAAGCCTTCCCTATCCTTGGGATGAAGTAAGCTATCAAATTATCAAGTATGTTGCTTGTGAGGGAAGGCTCAATATAGTATATGGTTACCAATTTAGACTCCTCCATGAGCTAAGATTCAAAGAAGAATTACCCCTTAACAGAAGACTTAGTGTGCCCTACTTCTTTTTGCGATCAATAATAGACATGTTCATAAAGGTACATGAAGGAAAACATCAGTAGTTGGCGCATCATGGACTAATCAAACTCATATTAGAAGATGCCTTAAGCCAATTAAGAGTCCCTATTCTATGGTCCACATTTAGGGACATGGACAGGGAGGTTGTAATTGAAGCAATTGAGTATGAAAGAGACCCAACCTCTAGTGGTGAGGAGGAAGAAGAAGAAGAGGAGGAACCAAAAGAAGAAGAGAAAGAACTTGAAGAAGAAGTGGAAGAACCTAAAGAAGAAGAGGAAGAACTTGAAGAAGAAGAAGAGGAGGAACTCGAAGAAGAAGAGGAAGAACCAGAGGAAGAGCCAGAGGTAGAAGAGGAGGTAGAGACCAATAAAACAAAGGGAGAAGATACCAATGGGGAAGAAGCACATAAGGATGAGGCAAGCCTTGAAAAAAATACCAAGGAAGGCAAGGAATCTCCAAGAGTATCTCTGAACACATAGAGAAAGAGGAAATTGCTTCCATAATTTCCCTAAGCACACCCATAAAGTCAACAAGAAAAAGGTAGAGGAAGACTCCCCTATATTTAAAAACAAGGAGGAGCACTAGGATAAAACATGGGTGACTACAAACACCTACCAAGACTCCTATCATCATTGAAGACTCAACAAAAGGACAAGAAAAACTAGTCTCCTCAAAAATGAAAGGTGAAGAGGGCACATCAACACATGCTTCCCCAAAGTCACCAATCACCTATGTTAGGAGGCCTATCACCAGGTCAAACTTAGCAAAGAAAATCAAAGAACATTTGACCACATTTCAGAAAGGGAAAAGCCTCATACAAGAAACATAGACAGTCCTACAGGGAACTCTATCAGCACTACAGGAAATACAAAAAAAGCATCAAGAAGGACAATAAGAATAAAGGAAGGGCAAGGAAGCAGAAACACAAGTACAGGGGGAGGAAGATGATCCAAAGACATTAAAAGGAAAATCCGAAGAGCTACAGGAACTTAGCCTGAAACCCAATATTAGCTCTTATTACAGATTCAATGAGGGAGGCAGAGTAATACCACATAAATTCACCATCCCTCTCTTATTTGAGCTTGAGAAGGAGATAGCTTGGACACATCACTGTATGAAAATTTCTAAATCAAAGAATGTAGAGGATCTAGGCCATATGGAAGAGAAGCTACTAGAGATGGGCAGAGATTTGAGTAGGATAATAGATAGGGAAAGAGTTGTGAAATTTAAGGCTGAAAACACATGGCTGAGGAGGAAGGTACAAGAAAAAGAGAACCAATTGGCCACTATGGCAAGCCTCTCTATCTAGGTACTCCAGTGTAGGATGCCATCAAAGTCAATTGCCTTGTGCCTAAAAGATCAATGGCTGCAATTTCAGATAAAGACCCTAGCACAACGAGGGACTATGCATTTCCAAGGCTATAGGCAATTCATTGAGCTCTATGACCAAAGCACCTTGGAGGAGAGGGCCAAGATATCTGAATTCTACTTACATAACTTGTTCTTAACAAACTTGAATGTGTGGGACCCTAATCCAAAGTTGGGGGACTTACAAGTAATGGCCTTGACATCATGGATGAGTCGTGAGGAAGCCAGGGCTAAGGAAGTAAAGAGGGTATTGGAAAGAGAAGAAAAAGATCCCCCTTACATTAGAGTAGAATAAATCAATTCCATGGCTATCATTAACACTCACAACATCATCACCAATGATCCCCAACTTGCACCAAGATACTTAGCTACACAAGAGCAAGCAGTCACTCATTTTGAGGACACCTTGAGATTGCTAAGGGATGAAATCCAGCAAGCATGCCAAAGGAGATGGGGCACCCTACCATACAACCTAAGGATAAGGGGGTATCATTCCCTTGAAACAATGAGGGATGCACTAGAGAGGACCACATTGTATAAGAAGGCACTGCAGAGACTTAAAATCAACTAGATTGGCTTGAAAATCAGTCCAACATTTCTCTTGGGTATGTTAGAAGGAAGAAAGGAAGAAGAGGAGAGGAAGCAGTGGGAGGAAATAGAGAAGCATGCAGGATTTTATCCACAAGATGAGATTACATCAACAGAAGCCTGGGATGTCAGAGAGGCCACAAGAGCAATGAAAGACATGAACATAGATTAAGTTGCTCAGAGGATTAGAAACGCTTTCAGGCAATGGTTATGAGGCTCATCAATAGGTAAATTATATGGACCTTAATGCCACTCTCTAGCTTATTACAATCAACTTTTCTCACATTTATTTACATATTTTAATATATTTTGCTTAGTGAGAAGCGTAAAGATGAGATGTTATGTCATGTGGCCTAATGTGCATTAATTGTTGGATTTTGAGTAATTTTGGCTAATTTAAGTGCAGGAACTTGAAGTAGAGAAGCAAGAGGGATTTTAGGAGAATGGATCTCCCTCCTTAACTCCTCAATCACTCGAAGATTCCTCCACCAGATCTAATCAGCTCAAAGTTACAAGAAGCCAAACCCATTGAGGTCATTGGCATCCAAGCCAGTGATAGTTGAAGACAAGTTGATCTCAGGTTGAGAGCCAAGCCTCCCTAAGTTTAAGGAAGTTGTTGGTAGCTTCAGTTGTATAAATAAGAAGTCTGAGGGCCTCATTAGGATTCAAATTTTTTTGTTGTAGCCAAGAGGCATTTTCGAGCTAAGACATTGTGATTGATAACTCTTATGTATTTTTGATATTTTGATAAAAATGGAAAGCATTCCCTTGATCCAACACTGATTTGACTCAGAGGGTTGAATCTCTTGGGTTAGGGCCCAACCCTAGCAGTAGAGGTTCCTCTTTTTGTACATGTATGATGAGATTACATTCATAGTTAGCTGCTGAAGTGATTTTGATTTTGTTTAATCTGCAAGTGTTTGGATGATTACTTAGTTTGCTTCCACTTGTGGATAGATATATCAATGGTACAATAGTGATAGTAAACACTTCAAAAAATATTGTGATAATGGCCTTTGCCTCATCTCCCTTGTGGGATCATGATTTTAGGGTTCCATTCACACAACCCAAAAATAGATTTATTGTTTGATCACTGCATAACCTAGGGTTTCTTGTTGAATAGATCATTGTTTCTAAATTTCTTAGAAGTACCTACAATTTTCATTTTGGTCTCTTGAGTTTTCTATGGTTAAGAAGCACTTCCATTCATAAACTTAGCTATTAGCTATTAATAACTCTGTTTTTCCTAAATTCAGCTCATCTTTTCCATATATAAATGAAGTTGTGCATAAATGAAGAAAATAATGTATGTTGTTGCAGGAGCTTCTGATCTGCAGAGAGACCTCATCTCGCTAGCCTCATCCAAGTCTTCTCCACCTATGCTGCCAAAGTCCACCAAACCCTAATTTGAATTCCTGTTTTGTAGCAAAGTGGACATTTTCCTTGAGCAAGTTCAACCACCTTGAACCCTTGGACTGAGCTTTGGGTAGTGTGCACCTCCTCTGTGCCTTATTTCCCCATCAAACACCATTCCCACGCTTCATTCTACCTCTCCTACCTCCCTATAAGCTTTCAACCTATTTCCTGTAGTAAAATAGGGCATCTTGTAGTAGAACGAGGACATCCTATAGTACTACAGGAAACCCTGTAGCAGCTTGTTTTAAGCTCGAATTGAGAAGATATGGCCATCTAAGCTTAAGTTAGGCCTCCACTTGGTTTCCATACTCTTGACACCATTCCAGACCTGTTTCCCATACCTGTCTCCCTTTCCAAAATAACAAATTGGTAAAATTAGCATTTGCATTTATAAAATTGTAAATTAAAAAGGATTTTTCTACAATTTCTAGTTAGCACATGCATGCAACAGTCATAGTAGATTTTCAGATAAATTTCCCTGCTCATTTAGTCCAGATAACTAGATATTATATGCAAGGTTAAGTTAGGTCTCTTTTGCAAGCAATGTGTGTAGATGCTTAGCTAGATGATTTCATGTCACTTTATAACACCTCCCAATGCAACACTTTCATTTCCTAGAGTAGGCATCATTTCATTTCTGCATTTAGAGTAATTTTCTCCTTGCTAGTTGGTAGTCATACTCCTTCTAGTCAACAGAAGACTGGTTTGAAAAACCTTAGTGTTCTATCACCCCAGTTGAAAAGTGACAAGAGTAGACCATTGCATCTACTGTGTATACAACACTATCACCTCCAAGTTTGTACAAACCCTAGGTTGATGAAGTAAAGTTGGTAGCCCTAGGAGTTGCAACATTCTTGCTGCAATACTGGAGCTCATCACTAGTCACTCCACCCAATAGAACCAAGGGGTGAGACCGTGGGCTACGGAGTAGCCCTAGCCCCGTGGTCATCATCCTCCACTTAATACAACAAAGCATAACCACGGGCAGATTAAAAAGGGGGCCAGCCCTGACCATATGCAACCTTCATATGATCGAGAGCACAAAGGCAAGGGTGGCTAGCACTAGCCGCTTGTAGTGGGGGTCAGCCCCAGGACCTATGACCCGCCACGTGACCAAGCTTGTCAGATTTTTTGGGCACACACACAATTTGGAACCAACGTTGGTTCTATGGGTGGTTATATGACCATGTACTTGGTCATTGGGGGCCCAATCAACAGAGATGGGTGGTTAGCCCCAACCCTTGGGCAAGTGGCCCCCATGTGACACTAATATTTTGGAACTGGGTGTTAAAGGACAGTTTAACTGTTCGACAACTTCGCCTATTGGGCGGGATTGTGGGCCGGTTCTATATTTGGGTGCTCAAACCAAGTTTGGATCGAATTGGAGGATGATTAGCTATGAAATTTGGGAAAAACTTGTAACATGTATAACTTTTTGAATTTTTGGCCAAATGAGGTGCAAAAAGAACCCAAATGGGGGGTTTTGGACAATTATGGATCCATCAGAGACATTAGTTTTACATTTTGAGCACTGTAAATTCATGTAAACACATATTTTTGAGCATAATGAAAGAGGCCTTGCATTGGAAGCTGGACCAGGAGATGTAGCCCAGGGGAGGGGTGAACTCCTTTATCATGTTTTATTGTTATGTGTTTCTGAAATGGTTTATTGTCTCCGTTTGGCTGTTAATTGTGTTTAAAAATGACTTGTCAATGTGTTTAGTAACTTGATCGATTACCCAAAACACATATAAAATTTCACTTGCAATTTGTATATCACCTTCAGTTTTTAATTAAAAATCACACTTAAAGGCCTTGGTCGCATGTATGCCTTGTCATGGGAGTGACTGAGGCTCTAGGACAATAAAAGATAAGTTGTCTCAGGGGTTAAGCACCTAGAAGGGTTGGTTACCTCTAAAAGGGTATGTAGCTCTTAGGGAACGTCAGTTTGGTTATGTTTTGTCGGTTCCACTTCCTTAATTGTACTTGGGGAGTTGAGTCACATCATAGTAGTCTCTCATTACATGTTTACCCCTATTGACCAGTTAGCTTGGATAAATGTGGGAGGAGGGTTTTACAATGGAACATAAATTGGATACTTCTTCTATTTTGGAGAGGTCATCTACAACCATATTCTCCTTCCTTTTTTTGCAATTTATTGCAAAAAAAAAATTAAAAAAAAAATGAATTTTAGCATCCATTTTTATTTCTCGTTCAAAGACAACCTTTGTTCTAAAATGTAGTTTAGGCCATCATGGCTTATATTGAATTTAAAATTCTTTCCAATGATATATTTCACAATTTTTTGATTTCATGTGAAATAACTTACATTTCTTTTTCATTAGAATTTTTTAACATAATATTTTCCCTTGATTGGTTTACCTTTAAAAGTCAATGGATTTTACTTTTACATCAACATTGCTTCAATTCCTTTTCCCAATGAATAACATTTGGCTATGAATGTTTTACCAAATCTAGGTGTTTCCAACACTAATTTAGAGGTCATATCATCCTTTATATATGAGAATGCTAAGGTAGCCTCATCGTTCTATACAAATGATTTTTTCTTCAAGAGAGATGTGAGTGGGGCTACAGTGCATGCATAATTCTTAACAATTTATGTATAATATCTTATAATACCCATAAATCATCTAATACCCTTATGTCCTTAGGAATGGGAAATTTTGTCATAGCTTGAATATATTGAGGGTCAACCTTGACCCCTTCATCTGAAATAATATAACCCAAATACTCTACTTATTGTTTCCCAAAAAGCACCTTTGGACATTTGTACATACATTGATTGATTATTTTGAAGTATTTACATGATTTTATCGACATGTTCAATGTGTTTTTCCCATGTTTTTCTATATATAATTATATCCTCAAAGAAAACCCTAAGAAACTTTCTGAGATGAGGTCAATTTTTTTTATTCATGAGGATTTGAAAAGTAGAAGGAACCATAGCCAACCCAAAATGCATGATTAAGAATTCATAGTGCCCTTCACATGCCCTAAAAAATATTTTGGGAATGTCTTCTTCCCTTAATATAGTTTAATGGCTACTTGATTTAACTTTCTAACTTTATGAAGTAATCTACCTCATGAAGGTCATCTATTAGCTCTTGAATATTTGGAATGAAGAATTTATCCTTAATGGCGATCTTATTTATTATCCTTATAATCATTACACATCCTCCAAGGGTTATCCTTTCTTCTTACCATCAATATTAGGGCTTAAAAGAAACTCATGATTAGTATAATAATACCTGCATCCAACATATCTTGTGTCATTTGGTCAATATTTCTCTTTTATTGATATGGGTATCTATAAGGGTTTTATTAAGAGGTTTACTTGTGGTAATGAGCTCAATTTGATATCCATGATCTCTAGATGGAGGTATACTCCTATGAATTTCTTGGAAGACTCCGTGATTCTTTTCTAAGATGCATTTTAATTTTAATAGAATATTTTTATCTTCTTGAATATCTTTCACAAAATAAAGTCTAGCGATAACATCATTATAATCCCCTTTTAGCAGTTTTTCCATTGTGTGTGACTTGATTATCTAAGAGGGTGTAGATTTCAACCCATTTAATTCATATTGAATTTCCTCTACTTTGAATCGCATATATAAATCATTATAGGTTTTTAGAAATTGTACCCAAGGTTCTCAACCATTGAATCATGATAGACATGTCTACTCCTCCAATAGGAATGACATACATGGGGCTTGATAAGTTATAATATACCAAACTAAGTTTGATGATAAGTGATTTTCCTCCACAACAAATACTTCCCCCATTGGAAACAAGTACTTGAAAATTTGATACTATGTAAAAATAAAAGCCATTGAATTAGAAAATCTAATCATAAAAGACTATATTAAACCATTTTTAACACTATATTATTATTCATGTCCTCAAATTGGGTTCCCTAATTTGGATACTTGGTTTTTTAAGCCTTTACTTTCCCTAGTGTGTATTCTTGGTTCTTTCAGTCTTTACTTTCCCTAGTTTGGATTTTG
This sequence comes from Pinus taeda, assembly GCA_000404065.3. Taxonomy (NCBI): domain Eukaryota; kingdom Viridiplantae; phylum Streptophyta; class Pinopsida; order Pinales; family Pinaceae; genus Pinus; species Pinus taeda. The sequence continues at coordinate 44,006 of APFE030255905.1, forward strand.
GTTCTTTCTTTACTTTCCCTAGTTTGAATACTTGATTCTTTAAGTCTTTACTTTCTTCATGAGTTGTGGATGTGTTCTCTTGAGGTTTAACTGACATATATTGTTTTAAACTACCTCTTGCCAAGGACCAAATATAACATTCACCTATAAATTTTTGATATTGATCTTTACCAAACTTTTTGAATCACATCAAATGCATCTTACAATCAAGAGTTATGTCACATTCAAGTTAAGATGCATTTTGAAGCACTTATTTAGGAGTTCATGTAGAAATTTTCACTGTAGATTAATCTGATAATGCAATATACCAAAGCAAAATACTATGATCTACTTCTACTATTGATTTGCTTTGCGGAAGCTTAAAGATTGAGCAAGATCAAGCAGAACACATATAACCAGAAGAAGAAGAATCAATACACATAAAACACAGATGAATACTCTGGGGAAAGCCTCAACTAAAAACCCCACTATTTGTACTATCATACAAGGTGGAAATATATCAGAATTACACAAAGCTTTAGCTCTCACAGCTAGCTAGCTCTTAGTACAATCCTCCTGGATTCTCACAGGCAAACAAGGCTTCTCACAAACCTTATCGTTTGCCCTCCAAGCCTCCTATTTCCTTGCACAGTTTCTCCTGGGTGATCCTACTGTTACCAAGTGTAACACTGATCACTCACACTCTGTAAAACTGCGCAATCCTCAAGGAACCTTCCCTTGACTGCATGGATGAGTTTCCTTTATAGGAAAATTCCTCCAACTAATAGTACAATGTCCCTGTCTTTAATCTCAACTGGGTCTTTGTCTAAACTGACATGCATGAGTTATTTATGAGAGAATCTTTAGTTATCTGGAGTACACTAGTTTGATGCATGCATGCATTAACTAACTGAACTCACAATCAGTTCCACAAATTGTTTGGAACTAATCTAACTAGACTTAACTCAGTTAACTGAGCTAACTAATTACAACTCAAATACAACTCATTCTTATCTCCTTAATTAAGGGATAACTTCCTTAATTTAAGGGATAACTGTTGCATGACTTCACAAAGACTTCTAGTTTAAATTTCTCCAACTAATTAACTCAAGATGAATTAATTAATTATTTTTCAAGCAGCTGGTGAGACTAAATTCGAATATTAATTCTCAATTTTAATTCAAGGAAAAATTAAAAGTGGAATATACTGGATTCTATTTTTATCATTTCTTGTTGCTATTTTTAACACTCCCTCTCAACAAAAAACGAATTCAACTCGATCCTGATCTTGAACCCTTGGAATGTTCTGCATACAACACTTCTCTCTAGTGTTGTTGCTCCAGCAACTCTAGAAACAAAAAAACATCCAACCTGAATCAGTATGATGCATCTATCATCAAAGTTTGATTGTTATTGCCTCTATCAACTAAAAACTTTGCGCTTCTGTTGACTCAGCCTTTCTGCACTATTGTCAATACTTCTCTGCGCTCTTCAGTATCTGACTGCTCTAGCCTCTGTCACTTTGATCTTTGACTGCATCAATTCCACTGATTCCTCCCACTACTATGTACTTTGGGCTCCCGTAGCAAGGTACAATCCATGAGATAAAACCTCTCAATGAACCCTACCCAATTTCAGCCTTCTTGGGACTATCACTTCACATCGCCCCACCTCACACCTGGAGGCATGATTGCATGTGATCCCTATGCTAACTTGGCTTGAAATTCCCCCCTACTGGAGATCTCTGCATGAGTGGGTGCCTCCACTCGGCCTCCTCTCAGCATCTCCAATAGTAGCTCCTCCACAATTGTCTGAGAATTCTTCTGGGACTGCATGTTGAGAGGTAATTTACTCTCCCTCTCAACCACCAAGTCTTTAACATTTGCCTTGCTCCTCAAGGATTTGCATGCATTTTGAACCTCAAGAGCATACAGGTTCTTGACTCGTGAACCGATCTGTTTCACCTGTCTCGTAGTGATGTGTCTAAGGAAAACCTTTCCTTTACTGAAGAAAACATCGTAGCCTTTGTCCTCCAACATCGCGATCGATACCAAGTTCTTCTTCAGTCCAGGTACATACTTCACATCTGTCAAGGTGATAGAAGCTCCATGCTCCCTCTGAAAAGCAACCGTTCCCACTCCTGAAACACTAAACCTTTCGTCGTCACCCATCTCTTTGAGTATCTTGAGGTCTTTCTCCTCCAAGGTACTGAATAAACTTTTATTGCCAGTCATATGGAATGAGGTTCCACTGTCAAGAAACCAACCACAACCCATCATTGAAGACACCATGCATGTGATGAGGGTGAAGTCCATTTCTAATTGAGAGGCTAATGCCTCACCTTCAGTTCCTTCTGAGGATCCCTTCCTGGACTTCTTTGATGGGCAATTAGTCACATAATGACCCATCTCATGACAATTAAAGCATCTCACTTTAGATTTGTCAACCTTCTTCCCTCTATGAGAAGAATTCGATTTGGAATGGGAAGCCTTCCCTTTCCCTTTCCTTCCCTTATTGGCTAAGGCTAGATTTTCTTCACCATCATGCTTAGATGAAGAACTATCTCTGGTGCTTCTCATGATCTCCTCCTACATCATATCTGACCACAATTGTTCCTAATCCGACAGTTTCTCTCTTCCATTCACTGAGTTCTAGTAACTATGCCAACTCTTAGGAATACCGAGGAGAGTAAGACTCACCATATCATCATCGACTGTCATTATTCCTACACTTCCAAGCTCATCTCTGTAGGTGGTGAGCTTGTTCAGATATGTAGAAATAATGTCACCCTTTTCACACTTGATTTTCTGAAGCTTGTCCTTGAGCACTAGTTTCTCTGGTCACTACTATTCTGATATAAGTCCTTCAATGTCTTCCACATTGAGAATGGAATCTCCTTCCCATGGAGACTTGAGACAATATGGTCTCGAACTCCCTCAAGGATGATCCATCTCGCCCTCACCACACACTTCTTCCATTCAACCAACTCTTGTGCACTAGTTGAACCTGGATTTGGGATTTCTTAATCAATGAAATCCTTCAAACAATTGTCTTCTAATACAACTTCCATGTGATCTTTCCATGCTATGTAATTCAAGCTACCATCCAAGGCATACTTGAGTCTCAAGCCATAAAACACCTACCAACCTGAAGTATGAGATGAATTTGATTTGTACCTTCAATCCTGAACTTCCAACTTCAAATTTCCCTTCTCTGTATACTGTTCGCAGCTTTGATAACCATTGATTTGATACCATGTATAAATTTTCACTGTAGATTAATCTGATAATGCAATATACCAAAGCAAAAAAATACTATAATCTACTTCTACTATCAATTTGCTTTGCGGAAGCTTAAAGATTGAGAAAGATCGAGCTGAACACATATAACGAGAAGAAGAAGAATTAATACACATGAAACACAGAAGAATACTCTGGGGAAAGCCTCAGCTAAAAACCCCGCTATCTGTACTATCATATAAGGTGGAAATATATCAGAATTACACAAAGCATTAGCTCTCACAGCTAGCCAGCTCTCAATACAATCCTCCTGGATGCTCACAGGAAAACAAGGCTTCTCACAAACTTTCTCCTCTGCCCTCCAAGCCTCCTATTTCCTTGCACAGTTTCTCCTGGGTGATCCTACTGTTACCAAGTGTAACACTGATCACTCACACTGATCTCACACCCTGTAAAACTGTGTAATCCTCAAGGAACCTTCCCTTGAATGCATGGATGAGTTTCCTTTATAGGAAAATTCCTCCAACTGATAGTATAATGTCCCTGTCTTTAATCTCAACTGGGCCTTTGTCTGAACTGACATGCATGAGTTATTTATGAGAGAATCTTCAGTTATCTGGAGTACACTAGTTTGATACATGCATGCATTAACTGATTGAACTCACAATGAGTTCCACAAACTGTTTGGAACTAATCTAACTAGACTTAACTCAGTTAACTAATCTAACTAATTACAACTCAAATACAACTCATCCTTATCTGCTTAATTAAGGGATAACTTCCTTAATTTAAGGGATAACTATTGCATGACTTCACAAAGACTTCTAGCTTGAATTTCTCCAACTAATTAACTCAAGATGAATTAATTAATTATTTTTCAAGCAGCTGGTGAGACTAAATTCGAATTTTAATTCAAGGACAAATTAAAATTGGAATATACTGGATTCTATTTTTAACAGTTCAACCCATAAGTTGAATTTGTATCTAATGCAATTCCAAATTTTCTACAAGTTTGAGTTCAAAATTTCAACTTATAATAATTTGATATTTCTTGTATTCCATATCATAAATCACACTCTATGAATTGCCAAGAACAAATTATGATGAATTGTCCAAAACTTGTTAATTTTAACATCTTTTAAGAAACAAATTTAAACAATATACCACTTTTAATTTTACATCATAAAAAATAATATATATATATCTAATACTATATATATATATATAATTTCTAATTTTATTTAATTAATAACTATTATATATATACTTTCACGGTTTGAAAAAACTTGTACCGACATTATAATATATATATATATATATATATATATTCTAATTATTTAATTAATAACTATTATATATATACTTTCACGGTTTTGAAAAACTTGTACCGACATTATAGAAAAATGTCTTTCGGATTAATCACATCATTATGATCTGTTTCTAAACCACCTTAACTCCCAATCTGTATCCATCAAGTTCACAATGGAAGTAGAGGTGGATGGATGCCTTCTTTTACTTGACACTCTCCTCTCTAGAATGGATGATGGTTTCATTTCTCACCAAGTTTTTTCGCAAAAAAACTCACACGAAACAATATCTTCATGCTAGTTCTCATCATTTTCCTGCTCAGAAATTTGGTGTTCTTAGCACCCTTGCTACCCGTGCTATGAGAATCTCTGATGAAAGCCACATATAGTAGGAAAAATCTCATCTCCTTAAAGTTTTTAGAAATAATGGGTACAACAGAACTTAGAGCCTTAAGGCCTTTCAAAGAGCCTGTAAGGAATCTAGAGTTAAAACTACTCGGGTTGATCCTATCTCCAAGGTTCATCTTCCATTTATTCAAGGGACCACAGATAGGATTGCCTATATCCTTAGACGAAATAATGTTTCCTCTTCGTTCAAGCCTCTAATGACCATTAGAAATTCTCTTGGTTCAGTAAAAGACCCTATTGACCCAAAGGACATGAAAGGCGTTTACTTGGTTCCATGTTCCTGTAGTATTCCATATATTGGAGGAACAGGTCGATCAATTAACCAGAGGATCCATGAGCACACAAAAAACATAAGACACAATCATTCCCGTTCATCATCTCTAGCTGAGCATGCGGAGAAATCCAAGCACCATGTCTGTATTGAAGATTCTAGAGTCATTGCTAGGGTTGACCATTTCCACCATAGGAAGCTTAGGGAGGCTATTGAGTTTGAATGTCATGCTAAGAATCTCAACGAAGATGATGGTTGGAAGTTGAGTAAAAGTTGGATCCCAACCCTCTCCTTATGATCCTCTTATCTCCTTCTCCCCTCTTTATTTTTCTCCTTTTCCCCTCTTTATTTTTCTCTTTTTCATTATATATGTATATCTACTCAAGCTCCTTAGTACTTTATATGATATAATTTCCTTCCTCTCTATATCATATGTCCTTATTTTACCCTTTTTAACTTAATTAAATTCAATTATTAATCTCCTAATTAATTCAATAATATGTAGCCTCTCTTTACTTTATAATATATAGATCTATACCTTACTAGTTTTTTGATATTATTTATAAACTCCTTGCAACTGTTTTTAACCCTTATTATTGATGAGTATTCTTAGCGATATATTATTCCTTAATGCTAATGTATAACTAAATTTATGATATTAATTAATCCCTATCCCCTTTTAGATTAACCTTATTCGTTATATTTGAGATTATGTTGATTTACATCTCATAACCTAATTATTGTTTGGTATTACATAGCATCTATTTTTAACTTATTCTCAAACCAACCTTATAACTTTATTATTATTTAATAACACTATTTTATTAATTACTTATTCTTAACCCCCTTATTAATTTTCTTAAACGATATCAATTTCATTCTACTTTATAACTAAATTTAGAAATTTCTTACATAATTTATAACTAATTTTAGAAATATTAAATCTACTTTTTAAATAATTAAATTTAAAATATAAAATCTATTTTTTAATAAAAAAATTATTTACTTGTTTGACTATTTTCCAACAACTAGTTTTCAATGGCTAAACTTGGAGAATGATGCATCCTTACTATTTATTCATGAAGATTGTATGATTTTTTCACCTTGTGCTGAGTATAAACCACATTGGTTGGTTCGAAATGTTGACCAAATCCTAATGATGTGATTAATCCAAAAGACATTTTTCTACAATATGGATCATAAAAGTCTAAGATTTGGAAATACCTCTTTTCAAGAGCGGTGATGTCAATAATCCCTCCAATTATAGGACCATCATGATAAACCCTTTGTTTGCAATGCTATTTGGAAGCATGCTAGAAAACAAAATTAGCAAGTGGGTAGAAGAAATAGATAAATGTGCAAAAGGGTAAGCAGGTTTTAGGCCTAAACATTCCATAATTGATCATTGTATAACTTTAAGGCACATCATTGAAAAGTTTGGGAGAAAAAGGAAGAAGTCTGTTGTTGCTTTGTTGATTTCAAAAAAAGCATTTGACTCGGTTCCGAGGGATAAGCTTTGGCATAGAATGGAGGAACTTGGGGTTCCTAAACATTTGAGAGCAACTGTGCATAGGCTATATGAAGAGGTGAAAGCCAAAATTAGAACTTCAACAGGCATTTCTGAAAGTTTTAGAAGCAATATCGAGGTCAAGCAAGGTTGCCCATTATTTCCTACCCTTTTTGGTTTATATATCGACAAGCTTGAGGAGTGGTTAAATTCGCAAGGGGGTGATGGTATCTATTTGGGCAAGTTTGTTATAATGCTTCTTTTGTATGCAAATGACCTTATTCTGATTGCTAAATCGGTTCTTTGTTTGCAAGAGTACTTAATATCCCTTGAGCATTTTTGTAGAAGTGTGGAGATGCAAGTCAATATCAACAAAATGAAAGTAGTGGTTTTCTCTAAGAAAAGAAAACATAACCAGCATAAGTTCCACTTTGAAGGCAACATTCTGGAAGAAGTTGTGGATTACAAAAACCTCGAAATTGACTTCAATAAAAATCTAAGCTGGAATGGTTGTAGAAAGAAAAGAACTTTGGGGGGTTGGAAAGCGTTTTATGCTTTTCAAAATAGATGTAGAGAAGCAGAGTTATGGGACTGGAAAACCACTCAAGCTCTTTTTGGGCTTCTAGTGATTATGGTGATTCTCTATGGTTGTGAACTATGGGCCAGCAATACTTTTGACATGCAGTGGAGACAAATTGAGAAAATTGAGAAGTGTTTGATTACAAACAAATTCAAGATTAAAAGCGCAATTCCTTATGCAATATTTCTGAGTGAAACAGGGACTGCTCCTATTGCAGCAATTGCTATGGTGCGAGTCATAAGGTATTTAAGAAAATTGAGCAAATGGAAGAGGGTAGATGGCTTGTGGTTGTCTTTAATGATAGATTGTGCAAGAGCAAAAAAACTTGGATGCAACAAAATAACAAATTGTTTAGTAAATGGGGCATTTGCTTGAACGTGTGTCTCATAAACAACAAAGAGATAAAAACTTTTGTTATGGAAAAGTTCCACAAGCGTACTTGGGATAAGGAGCCAGGAAGAAAGAAAAAGTACTATATTGAAGTGTTTAATCCCACTCATAGTCATCAACCAAAAGCATACATAGAGGCCAATATCTTTTAGAGAGCCAAAATTCTTATTGCTCAGTTAAGGACTAATTTTCATCAACTCCGTTGTGAAACATGGCGCTAGAAAAGACCAAAAGAAGTGTGGGAGGAAAGAGTATGCATTTTTTGTTCTTCCAGAAAAGTGGAAACAGAAAAACATCTCATTTTAGAATGTGAGGCCTTCAAAGACAACATGGAAAGTTATACAGATATGCTAGCAGTTAGCTCTTGGGATAATCTATTTAATGAGGGGTTTGTCGAGACTCTGGGAGCATTTATTTTGAAGCTTCACAAAAAAATGGTTGAATACATCAAGTAGATGAAGAAGCAATATGTCCCATAAATCATATGTAACGTCGTAAACATTAAAATAATTTCTTTCTTTCTATATATTTTTATTTTTCCCTTTAAATATGTAATATTTTATATATAAATTTTTACTTATATTTTATATGTATAAAATTTGTACTTACTTTATATATATATATATACTTGCTCTTTATATAATAATATTATGCTTTTTTTTTTATCCCCACTTAAACTTGGCATTGTACTTGCTTTATATTTATATATATTCATCCTCTTTTTTCAATGCCTTTGTCGGGTCTTATAGTGTGCCAATCTGCCCTCCTTTTATTATATTTTTTCTTAAATCTTGTCTCGTGGGAAGTGGCATATTTAAAAGGTCACGTTTTCTAAGATCTCAAATGCGGCTCTGTGCATGAAAATTATTAATTTTTTAGGGTATGATATCAATTTAAAAATTCTGAGAACACTAATTTCAATAAAGGAACATTACAATTTCAATAAAGCTTTAGATTAGATGAGAACAAACTTAAAGAATCTAACATTCTTCATTTGCTTCACTTTAATAAACAGAGTTCAATAAAGTTTATGCCTTTATTGGATTTCAGTGAGAACAAGCTTTAAAAAAAAATAACATTACTTTCAAGAACAGAGTTCAATGATGGTGGATTACATTTTTAATCTTTTTCATTTTTGAAATTATAAAAATAATTAAAGTGATAAATTTGAATTATTTTTAAAATTTTAAAATTTAAAATATATTTAAAAAATAATATTTTACATAAAAATAAAATAATAATAATAATATCACAATTAATTATATTACCGAATTTTAATAAAAAATAAAAATATAATTTTAGAAAAAATAAAAATATAAATTTTAAGTAGAATGCAGATCATATTCGAGTAATCATGAGTATTCTTATTATCAAATAGCATGGTATGGACTCTGAATTTCCAACAAGTTCTATTCAATTTAAACAATTCAAATGATTGTAGTAGTAGATGTTCTCACTGGGGTGGTAGGAGGAGAGAGTATTTTATGGTCCCAGTAGAACTAAAATATTGAAATATTTATGGCATTAAGAAATATGACAAATAATAGACCTCCTTATAGTTAAGAAAATAATGTTTCTTTTCTCTTTGTGTTGGGGATTCACTTTTAATTATTGAGGAATGGGGTGGTAGGAGGAGAGAGTATTTTATGGTCCCAGTAGAACTAAAATATTGAAATATTTATGGCAATAAGAAATATGGCAAATAATAGACCTCCTTATAGTTAAGAAAATAATGTTTCTTTTCTCTTTGTGTTGGGGATTCACTTTTAATTATTTTCTCTTTGTGTTGGGGATTCACTTTTAATTATTGAGAGATGGTAAAAGGATCATCTCCGAGGATAATATATTGGAAAATCATTAGATCACATCAAAGAGATAGAAAAATAAATCTTCTCCATTAACTATTGCCATATCATATCTTTAGGGATAAAAATAAAGAAGCAAATGAATTTGCCAATGAAAGTTGCATTCTAAAGTTTGGTGAATTAAAGGCGGATGGCCAATTAAGGCCACCCTTTGTTCCTTAAGTTTCATGATCTGGGTAAGTACAATGTAACGAAGGATTTTGTTGTATGTTTTGTAGAGTTTGCTTTATTTTGTGTTCTTTTGAAAGGTTTTCACCTCCTAAGGCTCGTAGTTTGTGTCGCTTTAACATCCCTCATCAAAAATAACTTTGATACATGTTATGCTAAATATATCTGAAACATATAACAAAATTAAATTATAACCCAATTCCAACATATATTTTGAAATCAATACAAAAATTTACAATATAATAAATGCCTGTGAACATTCCTAATATCATGATTGAGCGGAGAGGCTTATTCTACAGCAGGCCGTCAATCATCAAAAATTGAATTGAAAATTTTACTCATATATGCTAAAAAAAAAATTAGAAAAATCTAAATATAAAATAAATAAATAACTTTTCAAAACATTAAATAACATAAACTTATAAAAAATTTAAACCGGGAAAAAATTGAATTACTCTCAACTCTTATAAAATCATATTTAAAATAAATATATGCTAATTTAATTAATTAATTTGTGAAGAGGATAATTATATTAATACTTACGTGGAATTTCCATAAGAAAAATATCCTCAGGTCCATATTTTTTTTCCTATTTGATATTCTATTGGAATATTACATCTGGCAAGTCAACGAATTGGCATGAGCATCAAAGGATACTCGGATTGCGTAGTGATGAAAGATTTGGTGTGTTTATAGTTGGGGCAACATTCACGTCAGAATTTTAATTTTTTATTATGATTGTCTCATTACTGAATATTCTGGCCATTATAATGGAGGGGCGGCTCAATCGTCTTGTATTATTCTTTTTCTTGTTTGCTCCATGTTGGCCGGTAAACCACTGACAATTTTCCATGTTTGTATTATTCTTTCTCTTGTTTGCTCCATGTTGGCCGGTAAACCACTGACAATTCTCCATGTGTTATAAACATGGCCGCACGCTGTTTTGTTCGTACGGTCAATGCAATCTGATCAACAATGTTTGCTTCACAGTGGCTTGATATAAACCGGTTAGAATTTTCACAGTGGTTTGCTATAAGCAGGATAGAATTTAAATCAACAATAGTTTTTTCGCAAAGAAATATCGGATCTGATCTGAAGAACCCTATTCTATTATTAGTTGAGTTTAATTTGAGGGGTCGAGGAGAATCGACTCTGTGATTTTTTATTCGCTAAATAATTTAACTTTGATTAATTAAACTAACTTTTAAAATTTTTAAAATTAATAATATTTATTTCACAATAATTTATGATAAAATAGTTAAAATTACCATAGTGATATGTTATAAACTAGTTAGAATTTTTTACAGTGGTTTGTTATAAGTTAGTTAAAATTTAAAATGTCAAAGGTTGGTATGCCGTTATGCGTTGATATTAGAGAAGCTAATATAAGTGATTAACAGTGTGGTTAGAATTTAAAATGTGAAAGGTTGGTATGTGGTTATGCGTTGATATTAGAGAAGCTAACATAAGTCATTAACAATGTGGTTAGAATTTAAAATATCAAAGGCTAGTATGTGGTACGTGTTGATATTAGAGAAGCTAACATAAGTGATTAGCAGTGACTTAACAGTGTGTTTAGAATTTAAAATGTCAAAAGCTGATATGTGGTTATGCATTGATATTAGAGAAGCTAACATAAGTGATTAGTAGTGACTTAACAGTGTGGTTAGAATTTAAAATGTCAAACGCTGGTATGTGGTTATGTGTTGATATTAGAGTAGCTAACATAAGTGATTAAGAAGCTAACATAAGTGATTAACAGTGGCTTAACAATGTGGTTAGAATCTAAAATGTCAAAGGCTGGTAGAGAAGCTAACATAAGTGATTAGCAGTGACTTGACAATGTGGTTAGAATTTAAAATGTCAAAGGATGGTATGTGGTTATGGGTATGTGGTTATGGGTTGATATTAGGGAAGCTGACATAAGTGATTAAAAGTATGGAATGCCTTAATAGAGCAACCAACTATCCAAGAATTTTTATTTTATTTTTTATTTTATATTTAATTTATTTATTTATTTTAACTTGGCAAGGACTTCACATCTAAGGAGTGCCTAACAAAGCACCAATTCTATTTTTTTAATATTAATTAATAAAAATAAAATTACAATCAATATTAGCTAATGTATTCAAGTTGTTTTTTTTAATTGGATGTCATTGAGTAGGTGAAGTGCATGATATATAGAAAATCTAATTTTATGTTCCGACTAGGGTTATATATATTTCACCTATTTCATTTCATGGAACAATAAGAATCAATATAGATTAATTAAAACACATATTAGCTCTCTCAAAAGTGTTGATTTGCTTTAATACTTTTGAAAACATTTTTTTTTTCTTCTTAATTTTTAATTTATTTTTATTTTATTGTTGGATATGTTTAAAAAAGCCTTGAATGCCTTGTTATAAGAAAGTTATGAGGCTCTTTAATATTTGTTTGTTTTAATTTTGATGGAGCCCATAACATATTATTTCTTTCTTTTAAAATTATATTTCTATTTAGTAATATATCTTTTTCCCTATTCATGGTGAGTTTTCTTCCAACACACATTAATGAAAGAAGATATGGAACATAAATTAAACACTTATTAGTTATGAGGTTTCTTTAATATTTGTTTTTTTAACTTTGATCAAGAGCATAAAAATATTATTCTTTTTTTTTTAAAATATTGTATTTTCTATTTCTTAATATATCTTCTTGCTATTCATGGTGAGTTTCTTCCAACCACACATTAATGGAAGATGTTATGGAACACAAATTAGACACTTCTTTTATTTTGTAGAGGGCATATGCTACCCCATTCTCCTTCCCTTTTTTGTAAATATTTCAAAATCAAACCTTTGAATTTTAGTTACCCATTCCTGTTTCTCTTTTAAAGATAACCTTGGCTCCAAAAAGTATTTTAGGCTATCATGATTTTTCTTGAATTTAAAAGTCTTTCTACTTGGATATTTCACAAATTATTGATTGCATGTGAAATACTTACATTTCCTTTCCATAAGCAGAATTTTACCAAATATTTTCCCTTAGATTTGTTTACTTTTGAAAGTCAATGACTTTTCTTCTTAAATGAATTTTTCTTCAAGAGAGATGTGAGTGGAGCTACAATGAATACATAATTCTTATTTTTGTAATATAATATCTTGTAATACTCTAAAATCATTTAAGACCCTTAATGTCCTTAGGAATGGATTTTTTTGTCATAACTTGAATATATTGAGGGTCAACCTTGACCTTGACCCCATTCATGTGAAACAATATAACCCAAATACTCTACTTATTGTTTCTAAAAAAATAGATTTGCACATTTTACATGTATTGATTGATTGTTCCCAAGTATTTCTAGGATTTTATCCACATGTGTACATTTTACATACATTGATTGATTGTTCCCAAGTATTTCTAGGATTTTATCCACATGTTCATCGGTGTTTTTCCCATGATTTTTATTATATCCTCAAAGAAAACCAATACAAACTTTCTCATGTGAGGTCAAAGATTTTTGTTCATGAGGATTTGAAAATTAGAAAGAACCTTAGTAAACCCAAAATGCATGATAAGAACTCATAGTGCCCTTCACATTTACTAAAAACTATTTTGGGAATGTCTTCTTCCCTCAATCTAATTTGATGGCATCTTGATTTAACTTGCTAGCTTTATGAAGTAATATACCTCATGAAGGTTATCTAATAGCTCATGAATATTTGGAATGAAGAATTTATCCTTGATGCTGATCATATTTATTGTCTTTGTAATCATGACACATCCTCCAAGAGTTAAATATCCTTTCTTCTTACCACTCTAGCTTAAAAGAAGCTTGTGGCCAGTCTAATAAAACCTCCATCCAACATGTCTTGCACCATTTTCTCAGTATCTCTCTTTTATTGATATGGGTATCTATAACATATTTTATTAGGAGGTGTACTTCTAAGAATGAGCTCAATTTGATATCCATGATCTCTGGATGGAGGTATCCCTTTAAGAATTTCTTGGAAGATTGTATGATTATTTTCTAGGATACATTCTAATTTTAATGGAATCTTTTCAACTTATTGAACCATTTTCATAGAATAAACATTAGCAATAACATCGCTACAATCCCCTTTTAAGAGATTTTCATTATATGTGACTTGATTATCTGAGAGGGTGGAGATTTCAACCCATTTAATTCATATTTATTTCCCTCTACTTTGAATATAATAAATAAATTATTATAGGCTTTAGAAATTGTACACAAGGTTCTCAACCATTGAATCATGAGAGACACATCTACTCTTCCAACATGAATGATATACACGAGGAATGATGACTTATAGTCTACCATAATAATTTTGACGCTAAGTGATTTTCCTCCACAACAAATACTCCTCCCATTGGCAACAAATACTTGAAAATTTAATATTATGCACGCAAAACAATTGATATGCTTTGCTAATATCTATTAATGAAGTTATTGGTATTGCTTGAAACAACAAGTACTACAAATATTTACTTCCTGATATATCGTATGATCTCAAGGGCTTGGGGTGTTGATACACATTCCAATGCATGAATTGATATTTCACACTTGACATCTTGATCTGCAATATGAAAAAGTTGCATATTTTTTTCATGCTCTTTTAGGTTTATGATTTCTTCCTCAGCCATTTATGGGGGTGCCTTTATTTCCTCATTATCATTACTTTCTAATGCACATAGTTTTGTTCCATACCATTTATACCCCTTGGACCATTTCCTATTACAGTTGAAGCATAGCTCTTTCTTTTCTTTCATCCATTTCCTTCTATGATATACAGGTGAGTTGATGTGTGATTTCACTACGATGAAAAAATATATCTCTACTTCCTACGTATGTTTCAATGGTAGACTTGAGGATAGCCATATTCTTTACTTGAATATGTTGAAAAAATTCCATAGCTTCATCAAAATTTTCTAAAAGATTGCAAAAAATCTCATCTTGAATGTCTTTTTTCTATCTACCCATGTAATCTTCCAACAAATGTTTGTCATTTATGTTATCCACAATTGTGACCAATAATTGAAATTTTGAATTGTAATCCTTAATAGAAATTAAGTGCTTGATTGTTATCAACACATTGCCAATTGGATAAAGTAGTCTTGTTGCCAGACTTTACCATATTTTCTTCTAGGTCCCTTGTAAAGAAACCCCAAGTGTAATTATAAAAACAAGGGTTTCTTTTAGCCATCCATTGATACCATTAATATAATTTTGTCTTAAATTACATACCAGGACCTATGGCTTGCCACGTGACCAAGCTTGTCATATTTTTTGGGCACACACGCAATTTGGAACCAGTGCTGGTTCTATGGGCAGTTTTATGACTACGCACTTGGTCATTGGGGGCCCAATTGACGGGGGTGGGTAGTTAGCCCCAACCCTTGGGCACGTGGCCCCGATGTGACCCTAATTTTTCGGAACTGTGGGTTAGAGGACAATTTAACTATCTGACAATTTCTCCTGTCGGATGGGATTGTGGGCCAGATTTGCGTTCCAATTTGGGGTTTGGGGTGCTCAAGCCGGGTTTGGGTCGAATTGGAGAATGATTAGCTATGAAATTTGGGAAAAACTTATAACAAGCATAACTTTCTCAATTTTTGGCCAAATGAGGTGCAAAAAGAATCTAGATGGGGGGTTTTTGACAGTTATGGATCCATTGGAGACATTAGTTTTACATTTTGAGCACTATAAACTCATGTAAACACATATTTTTGAGCATAATGAAAGAGGCCCTACATTGGAAGCTGGACTAGGAGATGTAACCCAAGAAAGGGGTGAACTCCTTTATCATGGTTTGCTGTTCTATGTTTCTGAAATCGTTTATTGTCTCTGTTTTATTGTTAATTGTGTTTAAAAATCACTTGTTAATGTGTTTAGTAACTTGATCCATTACCCAAAATACATATAAAATTTCACTTGCAATTTGTATATCACCTTCAGTTTTCAATTACAGATCGGACTTAAAGGCCTTGGTCACATCTATGCCTTGTCATGGGAGTGATTGAGGCTCTAGGACAGTAAAAAGATAAGTTGTCTCAAGGGTTAAGCACCTAGAATGGTTGGTTTCCTCTTGAAGGGTCTATAGCTCCTAGGGAAGGTCAATTTGGTTATGTTGTGTCAATTCCACTTCCTTAACTGTACTTGGGGAGTTGAGTGACATCATAATAGTCTCTCATCACATGTTTACCCCAGTGGACCGGTTAGCTTGGATAAATGTGGGAGTAGAGTGTTACAATGGAATATAAATTGGATATTTCTTCTATTTTGGAGAAGGCATCTACAACCGCATTCTCCTTCCCTGAATAAAAATTTTGAACTTTAACATCCATTTTTGTTTCTCGTTCAAAGACAACCTTTGTTTTGAAAAGTAGTTTAGGCCATCATGGCTTATCTTGAATTTAAAATGCTTTCCAATGAGATATTTCACAATTTATTGATTGCATGTGAAATAACTTACATTTCCTTTTCATAAGAATTTTTAACCTAATATTTTCCCTTTATTTTTTTACCTTTAAAAGTCAATGGCTTTTCTTTTTACATCAACATTGCTTCAATTCCTTGTCCCAATGCATAACATTTGGCTATGAATGTTTTACCAAAGCTAGGTGTTTCCAACACTAATTTAGAGGTCATATCATCCTTTATGTATGAGAATGCTAAGGTAGCCTCATCATTCTATACAAATGATTTTCTCTTCAAGAGAGACGTGAGTGGGGCTACAATGCATGCATAATTCTTAATTTTTATTTTTTACAATATCTTATAATACCCATAAATTATCTAAGACTCTCATGTCCTTAGGAATGGGAAATTTTGTCATAGCTTGAATATATTGAGGGTCAACCTTGACCCCTTCATCTGAAATAATATAACCCAAATACTCTACTTATTATTTCCCAAAAGGCACCTTTGGACATTTTTACATACATTAATTGATTATTCTGAAGTATTTATAGGATTTTATCGGCATGTTCAATGTGTTTTTGCCATGTTTTTCTATATATAATTATATCCTCAAAGAAAACCCGAAGAAACTTTCTGAGATGAGGTCAATTTTTTTTATTCATGAGGATTTGAAAAGTAGAAGGAACCATAGGCAACCCAAAATGCATGATTAAGAACTCATAGTGCCCTTCACATGTCCTAAAAAATATTTTGGGAATGTCTTCTTTCCTTAATCTAGTTTAATGGAAACTTGATTTAACTTTCTAAGTTTATGAAGTAATCTACCTCATGAAGGTTATCTATTAGCTCTTGAATATTTGGAATGAGTAATTTATCCTTAATGGTGATCTTATTTATTATCTTTATAATCATGACACATCCTCCAAGAGTTATCCTTTCTTCTTACCATCAATACTAGGGCTTAAAAGAAACTCATGCTTAATATAATAATACATGCATCCAACATATCTTGTATCATTTTGTCAACATTTCTGTTTTATTGATATGGGTATCTATAAGGGTTTTATTGAGAGGTTTACTTTTGTTAATGAGCTCAATTTGATATCCATAATCTCTAGATGGAGGTATACTTTTAAGAATTTCTTAGAAGACTCCATGATTTGTTTCTAAGATGAATTTTAATTTTAATGGAATATTTTTATCTTCTTGAATATTTTTCACAGAATAAATTCTAGCAATAACATCACTATAATCCCCTTTTAGGAGATTTTCCATTATGTGTGACTTGATTATCCAAGATGGTGTATATTTCAACCTATTTAATTCATATTGAATTTACTCTACTTTGAATCTCATACATAAATCATTATAGGTTTTTAGAAATTGTACCCAAGGTTCTCAACCATTGAATCATGAGAGACATGCCTACTCCTCCACTAGGAATGACATACATGGGACTTGATAAGTTATAGTATACCAAACTAAGTTTTATGATAAGTGATTTTCCTCCACAACAAATACTTCCCCCATTGGAAACAAATACTTGAAAATTTGATACTATGTACACAAAGCAATTGATATTCTTTATTAATATTTCATTAAGGAAGTTATTGGTACTACTTGAAATAAGCATTATGAATCTTTACTTCTTGATATCTCTTATGATTTGAAGGGCTTGGGGTGCTAATACACCTAACAATGCATGAATTGATATCTGACACTTAATATCTAGATCTTTGATATGAAAAAGTTACATATTTTTTTCATGCTCTTTTAGATTTATGATTTTTTCCTCACTCATTTGTGGGGGTGATTGTACCTCCTCATTATCATTACTTTTTTATGTGAATAGTTTTCTTCCATATGATTTATGCCCCTTTGGACCATTTCCTATTACAACTAAAGCATAACTCCTTTTATTTTATTTTATCCATTTCCTTCTATTGTATATAGGTGGGTTAGTGTGTGATTTCATTAAGACAAATATATATGCCTCTAGTCCTTGCATATGTTCCAGTCATAGGCTTGAGTGTAGCCATATTCTTTGCTTGAATATGTTGAAATTTTTTCATAACTTCATCAATTTTTTCTAGACGTTTTCACAAAATCTCTTCTTGAATGTCTTCTTTCTATCTACCAACGTTAATCTTCCAACACATGTTTGTCACTTATGTTATCCAATTGTGAACAATAATTGAAATTTTGAATTGTAATCCTCAATAGAAATTAAGTGCTTGATTGTTATCAAATGGCATAGCCTTTCTAGGTCCCTTGTAAATAATCCTCAAGTATAATTATAAAAACAAAGATTCCTTTTAGCTGCCCATTAATACCATTGATATAATTATTTTGTCTCAAATACATAGTTGCAAAGGAAATCCTTTATTGTCAGTAATCCTATGCAATTCAAGTATTACTTCATTTGGTTTTCCGATGTACTTTGACACATGTCCATTAAACTTTCCTAGTTAAATCTTAGAAAGGTGGACGCTCTTAGGAACTGATCCATGGTTAGCTCAAGTATTAGAGTTAAATGCTCCAGATTATGATTGTTGGTGGAAGGTTATCAAACTCAATTTTTTGTATCTTTATTTTCATTCATTGCTGAAGTCGCATTATCGCTTTTAGGGAACCTATCATATAGAACATGCTTGAGCATGGGTCCCATGGAGTTCTATAATTGTTCCATACTATCTTAAAAATTTTCCATTTTATCTTCCATTTGCTTTTTGATGGTTCCTTGCAAATGTGTAAAACTAACCATTTTTAACGCTATATTATTCATGTCCTTAAATTGGGTTCCCTAATTTGGATACTTGGTTTTTCAAGCCTTTACTTACCCTAGCATGTATACTTTGTTCTTTCAGTCTTTACTTTCCCTAGTTTGGATTCTAGTTCTTTCTTTACTTTCCCTAATTTGAATACTTGATTCTTTAAATCTTTACTTTCTTCATGAGTTGTGGATGTGTTCTCTTGAAGTTTAAGAGTCATATATTGTTTTAAGTTACCTCTTACCAAGGATGAAATATAACATTCACGTAACACTGTATGATATTTATCTTTACCAAACTTTTTGAATCACATCAAATGCATCTTTCAATCAAAAGTTATGTAACATTCAAGTTAAGATACATTTTGAAACCCTTATTTGAGAGTTCAATCCATAAATTAGATTTATATCTAATGCAATTCCAAAATTTCTATGAATTTAAGTTCAAAATTTCAAATTATAATAATTTGATATTCCTTGTATTCCATATCATAAATCACACTCTCTGAATGGTAAAAACAAATTATAATAACTTTTCCAAAACTTCTGAATTTTAACATCTTTTAAAAACACAAATTTAAACAAATATACCACTTTTAATTTTACATCATAAAAATTACTATTTATATTAATATATAATTTCTAATTTATTTAATTAATAACTATTATATATTTACTTTGAGGGTTTTGAAAAACTTATACCGACATTTTTGAATATTAAATCAATATATACTCGTTATTTTTTCCTCTAAAACTTAGATTTGTACTTATTTTAAATTATTATTTTTTAGGTATAGATTTTGATTTTGATTTTATAATGTATATATTTGTACTTACTTTATATATAAAAATAATATTATGCTTTTTTTTCTCCCTCACTTAAACTTGGGATTGTACCTGCTTTATTTTTATATATATTTTAATATCATCCTCTTTTTTCAATGCCTTTGTCGGCTCTTATAGTGTGCCAATCCGTCCTCCTTTTATTATATTTTTTTCTTAAATCTTGTCGAGTTGAATTATTATTTTCTTATTATATGGGAAGAAGCATATTTAAAAGGTCACGTTTTCTAAGATCTCAAATGCGGCTCGGTAAATGAAAATTACTATTTTTTTACGGTATGATATCAATTTAAAAATACCGAGAACACTGATATCAATTTAAATATATCTGAAATATATAATAAAATTAAATTATAATCCAATTCTAATGCATATTTTGAAAGCAATACAAAAATTCACATTATAATAAATATTTATGAACATTTTTAATATCATGATTGAGTCGAGAGGCTGATTTTATAACCCAATATGATGTATAATCTTGTCCGTCAGTCATCAAAATTGAATTGAAATTTTGCTCATATCTGTTATGAAAAATCTAAACATAAAAATAAATAAATAACTGTACAAAACATTTAACTTTGTATGTCCGTCATCAAAATTGAATTGAAATTTTGCTCATATCAACGAAAAAAATAATTATAACAAATCTAAACATAAAAATAAATAAATAACTATATAAAACATTTAAATAACATACACTTAAATTACACCTAAAAAATTAAATCCTTCTCCACTAATATTAAATCCCTATTCAAAATAAATTTATACTAATTTGATTTAATTTATGAGCATGATAATTATATTAATGCTTAGGCAACTTCCAAAAACCTGGAATTTCCCTGAGAAAAATATCCTGAGGCCCATATTCTTTTTACTATTTGATATTCTATTGGAATATTAGATTTGGTGCAGTCAACGAACTGGCATGAGCATCAAAGGATACACGGATTGCGTAGTGATCACATCGTGTGTTTGTAGTTGGGGCAACATTCACGTCGGAATTTAAATTTTTTATTATGATGGTCTCATCACCGAATATTCCGGCCATTAAAATGGAGGAGCGGCTCAATCGTCTTGTATTATTCTTTCCTTGGTTTGCTCCATGTTGGCCGGTAAACCACTGACAATTCTCCATGTGTTATAAACATGGCCGCACGCTGTTTTGTACGTACGGTCAATGAAATCTGATCACCAGTGTTTGCTTCACAGTGGCTTGCTATAAACCAGTTAGAACTTTCACAGTGGTTTGCTATAACCTCTATAGAATTTAACTCAACCATGTGTTTTCCGAAGAGGGTGGAATTATATCTCCTTGGTTTATTAGTAGAGTTTAACCTCTATAGAATTTAATTCAACAATGTTTTTTCAAAGAGGGTGGAATTATATCTTCTTAGTTTATTAGTCGAGTTTAACTAGAGAGTTTGAGGAGAATTGTCCCTGTGATCTCTTGTTTGTTAATATATTAAACAAAATTACTATATGTTGTTTTTTTAATTGAATGTGATTGAGTAAGTGAGTCTATGATATATAGAAAATCTAATTTTATGTTCCAATTAAAGTTAAATATATTTCACCTATTTCATGGAGCAATAAAAAGAAATATAGATTAATTAAAACACATAGTAGCTCTCTCAAGAGTGTCAATTTGTTTTAATACTTTTGAAAACATTCTTTTTTTTCTTCCTAATTTTATTTTTATTTTTATTTTATCCTTGGATATGTTTAAAAAAACCTTGAATGTCTTGTATGAGAAATTTACGAGGGATGGCAATCGGTTCAGAGGCGGGAGCGGAGCAACGGAATGGAAGTCGAGCAGGGTTTCTGAGAGTTTTTGAGTTCAACCCTAATGGAGGGTCGCGGAGGAGGGAGCTCCACTCCCTCCTACAAAGATGCAGTGAATAGCAGAGGCAAGTCACATCTGGGAAATGTCAGAGGAACGAAGGAGGAAGAAAATAGAAATAATGATAAGGAGACAAATGGGGCCAAGTCTAAGGAAAATAGCAGCACAAAGGACAAGAAGAAAGAAGACAAAAACTAGGGAACAAGGGAAAAAAGACAAAAGGGACCTTAAAACCCAAAATGGAAATCATTCCTAGAGTAGTGTTAAATAATCCTGCACTACAGGAGCACAAAGAACATATGGGGACCTATGCCATAATATGTAAATTTATGGGATTATGGCACATTGAAAAGGCTTTACAGACATGGATAAAGTATCACTAGAAACCCAAAGGCAGCATCGATCTCCATCTTGGGTCAAAGGGATTTTTCACCATAGTGTTTACAAATATCGAAGATAAAGATAGAATATTCGAAGGAGGACCCTAATTCTTTGTACCGCTGGGCCTCTATATGCGGCCTTGGATGATGAACTTTGTTCCAGAGCGAGAGACTTTCACTGTGGTGCCAGTCTAGGTAAGGCTCTATTCTCTACCTCTAGATTATTGGCAAAATGAATCGCTTGCGGCCATAGGAAACAAACTAGGTCGTTTTATCA
This sequence comes from Pinus taeda, assembly GCA_000404065.3. NCBI lineage: Eukaryota > Viridiplantae > Streptophyta > Pinopsida > Pinales > Pinaceae > Pinus > Pinus taeda. The sequence continues at coordinate 66,257 of APFE030255905.1, forward strand.
AAGCTTTGGAAGCCACAAGAAGAGGAAAATATACTTCCTATGCAAGAATTTGTGTGGAAATGGATCTATCAGGAGCTTTTTCGGACGAAGTCATCTTAGAAGTTTTTGACGAGGAATGGGTGCAAACGATGGACTATGAGCATATTCCATTTAGATGCCGGAAATGCCACGAACATGACACTTGATCAGAGACTGCCCTCTTAGTAAAGCAGAAAACAAAAGCAAACTGAATACAATGAAGGATACCGAAAGCTTTCAGAAAGTGGCAAGCAAGGGAAAAGGAGGTAAAAAAGAACCAAAGCAACAACAAAATGAGTGGCAAAAGACCAGTTTGAATAAGTTCCAAGCACTGGAAGAGATGGAAGAAATGCCAAATGAAGATCAATCTATGGAGGAAGGCCCTAATGAAAAGGAGAAGGAGGAAAACTGCAACCCAACACAAAACACTGATAATAAGAGAGAAACCATAATGAATGAAACAAGACTAGAGATGGATCAGGAAATGACCCAGAGTGAAACAGATATGGAGGATCATGAACTTCAGGAAATTCTAGATAAAGAGCACCTAGATCTGGAAGGTTTCTTGAAGCAGGGAACCACGGTGGGATAGATTCATTACCTCAAGAAGAATGTAACATAATACAATAGTTGTTTTTATGGAAAACTCAAGAAAGGGGGCCGGACAAAGGAAAAACCATCAACAAGCAGGAGTGCATAGGTGTGAAAATAATGAAATCAACTCCAGGATTAGCAACTAGAAATGCAGGAAAGAAGAGGGGCAGAAAAAAGCAGAAGGAGCTCCTGATGGAATGTGGAAAGTTGATGATTGATTCGGGTAAGATGAAAGACCTAACCAGTTACTCCTTCACAAATCTTTAACCATGAAGTTTACATCTTGGAATATAAGAGGTCTAGGTAGTAAAAGAAAGCAAATAATGCTTAGTTTTAGAATGAAACAAGTTTTGTTGGATATGATCTTCATCCAGGAAATGAAATGTTCCATTCAAAAAATAAAAGTAATCTATAACAAATGGCTCAATAGATATGAGTTTCTAGAAGTTAAAGCAGAGAATACAGCTAGGGGCATTCTCACTCTTTAGAACCCCCAAAAAATCAGTGTAATAGATGCAGAGGCATCTAGGAATTACTTATTAGTAGTCATTCAACCAGTGGGGGTTTCAGAAACCTTCCTGGTCACCAATGTCTATGGGCATCAAAGAATAGATGATAAACTCAGACTACTAGAATTACTCATTGATCTCAAGAACAGAAAGGCTAGTATTCCTTGGATCATGGGTGGGGATTTTAATATGATCAAATCCCTTTCGGAAAAGAAAGCACCAGAGTGCTAAACAAAGACTCATTAGCATTCCAATCATTCACAGACAATATGAGAATGGTTGACTCGGATTCAAGCAACGACCTTTTTACTTAGAACAACAAAAGAGGAGGGGAAGCCTAGGTAGCCTCTAAGTTAGACAGGTTTATGATATCAGAAGAGCTTATGCTTATAGACAAAGAAATAACAACAAGAGTTCTTCCCTTTGGAGGCTCCGATCACTAGCCAACTCAATTTGAAATCAAGGGTTTGGATTCTCCCAGGAATAGACCCTTTAGATTTGAGAATATCTGGCTCTCCCACTTGGATTTCATTAGGAACATCAGAAAATGGTGGTTTGAAGACTTGTAATTCCAAGGATAAAAAATGTACCTCCTTCATAAAAGACTAAAGCATGTTAAGGACAGACTCAAAGAATGGAATAAGAAAGATTTCGGCAACATTTTTGTGGACAAAAAGTTAGTGGAAAGAAAAATTCAGGAACTTAATCAGGCACTAATCAAAGATGGCTTTAACAAAAACAAAAGTGATCAGGCTGATAAACTTCATCATGAATGGGAGAACCTATGCAAAAAAAAGGAAATATTTTGGAGGCAAAAGTCTAGAGTTCAATGGTCAAAAGAAGGAGAGCGTAATACAAGATTTTTCCATAGATTCACTATGGCTAATAGAGCATTCAACAGAATCTCGACGATAAAGGATGAGAATGGGGAGGTTCAGATCACACATAAGGAAATTGAAGTTGTGCTTGTCCAGTACTTCCGAAACATCACCCGGGAAAACAATCCATACAGGGAACAACCAATAAAGGAAATTACTAGGCATATCCCTAAGCTGGTGTCCAGAGAGGACAATATCAACCTAAACAAACCAGTAACTGAAGAGGAGGTTAGTGAGGTCCTCAAAGACATGCAGAATAGAAAAGCACCAGGCCTAGATGGTTTTAATGTGGACTTCTTCAAAGCTTGTTGGGACATTATCAAATAGGATATTTTGGAGGTTGTAGAAGATTCCAGGGGTAGTAAAACCATCTTGAAAGCCCTTAACACCTCCTTCATCTCGCTGATTCCCAAACAGGACTCAGCTCAAATGGAAAACAAGTACAAACCCATAGCTTTAAGCTATGTGGTATACAAGATAATATCCAAGGCAGTGGCTAACAGACTTAAACCTCTCCTTCCTTCATTAGTGTCTGAGGAACAATCAGGATATGTGGAGGGCAGACAAATTTTAAACAACATTATTCAAGCCCATGAGGTGGTTCACTAGCAAAAAGCAGGTGGGAATGATCATGCAATTGGATATAGCTAAAGCTTATGACAAGGTCAATTGGATTTACATCAAGAAGGTGCTCACTGCCTTTGGGTTTGATCACAATTGGGTCAGATGGGTAATGGCTCTGGTGACTACCTCCAGATTTTCAATTTTGGTTAATGGCTCTCCCTCAGAGATCTTCATTCCTTCTAGAGGTCTCAGGTAGGGAGACCCGCTGTCTCCCTTTCTCTTCATCCTGATGATGGAAGGACTAGGGCACTCCATTAAACATGCGAAGGCCATGGGAAAAATCAAGGGTCTTCAATTAACTGAGAACGATCAGGCACTGATGCACCAACAGTTTGTAGATGATACCATGCTGGAAGGAATCCCCACAGTCAGAGAAGCTTCCTACAATAAAATCCTAAATGAATTTGCCAGGGCTACAGGTATGGAAGTCAATCTTTCTAAATCAAAAATTTTCTTCTTAAACACTAACATTGTTGTTCAGAGAAATATCTCAAGAATCCTTGGCTTCCAAAGGGATTACCTTCCCTCAAAGTATTTGGGTGGTCCCCTCATGGCCAAACCAATGCTCAAAAGTATCTAGGAACCCATGCTAACTAAGTTGCAGGATAAGGTCAAAAAATGGACCATCAGAGCCTTAAACCTAGTTAGTAAGTTGGTTTTGACAAAGGCTGTTCTAGAATCCATCCCGGTTTTTATGCTATCTACCCTCCCAGCTCCCAAAGGTGTCTTAGAGCAATTCAGGAACATTCAAAGAGATTTCTTGTGGGGTAAGGAGGAAATAAGGAAGAAATGGGCCTTGGTTTACTTGGATGAAATCTGTAAACCTAAGAGACATGGGGGTCTAGGCTTAGATGACTAGGAGATTCTTAGTAGACTGCTAGGAGCCAAGCTTTGGTGGTGATGGGTTCAAGAGCCTAAAGCCCATTGGGCAAGGATATGTAAAGAAAAATATGCCAGATCTTGGCATACTAAAGATCTCATAAGACTGTCTGGAAACATAAAGGGCTCTTACATCTGGAACAAAGCATGGGATAATAGAAGCATAGTGCAAGAAAACAGTTTCTAGGAAATCAGAGTAGGAGATCTAGCACTCTTTTGGGAGGACAAATGGCAACAAGAACCAATGCTGTTTAAAGATAATTTTTTAAGCCTCAAGCAGGAAACAAATTCCCAAGGGTTAAACAAAGTAAAGGATTTCTAGGATCTTTCTCAAGTCCCAGGAAAGTGGAGAAGCTAGAGAAACATTGAATGCAGAGATGATAGCCCCATAAAAATAAAAGCAGAGGAACTGAAGAGCTTACTAAATCAAAGGATGATCTTGGTCACTGAGGGGCAAGATCAATTGAGATGGGGCAACAATAATAAAGGCACCTTTGATCTTAAGGAAGCTAAAGGTATTCTCCTTGGGCTTGATTCCAGTGTTCCAAACAAGACATGGCAGCGCCTCTGGAAAAACCAAGGTTGGATGAAAATCAAGATTTTCATGTCGTTGGTTCATCATAAGAAAATTTTGACTTGGGACAACATCAGAAAAAGGGGCATTTTGGGACATTCCAGATGCTAGCTCTGTGAAAAGCAGGAGGAGACCATGGAGCATATTCTCAACAATTGCTCTTACACCACCTGGCTGTGGGATTCTTTCTCCAACATTTTCCAACAGACAGATAGGGACAGAGTAAGTATCACAAATACCCTAAACAAGTGGAGAAGGAACTTTGCAAATCATGCTTCATTATCTAGAATGTGTGGAAAGAAAGGAATAAAAGAATATTCAAAAATGAAAAGTCCAACCCTCAACGACTATTTGATTTGATCTTAAAACAGATCAGGGAGACAGTCAGCACCACAATTCACAACTTCCCCAAGAATCCTCCCTCAGAGACTGAGCTGAGAACTCTCAGGCTTCTGGGATTACAAGGGATTATTTACCAAGGACTGACAGAAAAGAAAATAGCAATGGATACAGAGAAGGATTTCTGGCAACCTCCAATGAAGAGCTATCTAAAATTCAACGTTGATGGTGCATCAAAAGGCAACCCAAGATTAGCTAGTTTTGGAGGAGTTTTAAGAGATGAAAAGGGTTGTATCATCTTAATCTTCCACGACCATTTAGGAAGAGCCACCAATAATATGGGTGAATTAATGGCCCTGGAACAATGTGTAGAGATTCTTAGTCAAAACCATAGCTCTAATGTCATTATAGAAGCAGACTCAGAAATTACCATTAACTCTGTGAAAAGAATCAGCTGTGGTTCTAGACCGGAGAAAGTCTCAAACCACTGGAGACTAATTCAGGTTTACCAAAGAATTCAAATTCACCTCCAGAAGCTTCGAACAGTTAGTTTCAACCATGTTCGCCGAAATGCCAATAAGCTAGCGGACATTCTGGCTAACGAAGGTGTGAATAATACAGATTTCAAGATGGTGGGAAAATGGTAGGAGATGCCCCAAAGCCGGTTAAAGGCTCTCTGCAATGATCAAGCTGTAGAGGACAGAGAGATTGTTCGATATCGAGAAAGGGTGACATGCTCGAATTGATTTTCCCCAGCTTTTGCTGCCACTCCCTTTTTGAGTTTTCTTGGTTGGTGGACAAGCAAAGTTCGACTGCTTTTCTCCCCAATGCAAGTTATCAGGAGTCCCTAGTTTTTTAGACTGCTACACGCTGTATCATTTTCCATTTCAGTGCAATCTCAGTTTGAGAATCCGTAGAAAGTTCAAGTGGGACGGGAGGTCAGTTTTCCTGGTGGCCGGAATCTAGACCCTTTACATTTTCGGGATGGAATACCTCGCCCCAGGTGGTTTCCTGGCGATCGCTCAACGCTTAAGTGGTTAGCGGTTTCGCTTTTTCGGAAGCGATTCCAAAGAGTCTTCAACACGTGGTAGGGGGTAGTTTTGTAAATCACCCTCCATCACACACTATCGTTCGGTAGTGTTGGGTGGAGCGATTTGTTTCTTGATCGTTGGATCCAGCCGCCTGGATTGACGGGCTGAAAGTTTCAGGTAGTTTTGTGGGGCCAGGTGGGCTTGCCCATTCTTTGGCGCAGTTTGTGTGGTCGGGATTGACCGTTGTTGACTTCTGAGTTAGTTTCCTGCGAGTTGGTTTTTGTCTGGCGTTTGGTGGGGGTTTTTGTTATTTGTAAGGAATTCTCTTTATGGAGTTCTTGTAAATGGACTGATTTTTGTACATTATGTAACTTTCTGTTGATTTAATGAAATTGAAGGATCGGATCTTGCTTCAGCAAAAAAAAGAGAAAGTTATGAGGCTTCTTTAATATTTGTTGTTTTCATTTTGATCGAGCGCATAACGTATTATTTCTTTCTTTTAAAAATTATACTTTCTATTTCGTAATATATCTTCTTGCTATTCATGGTGAGTTTCTTCCAACCACACATTAATGGAAAAAGTTATGGAACATAAATTAAACACTTATTAGTTATGAGGCTTCTTTAATATTTGTTGTTTTAACTGTGATTGAGGGTGTACAAATTTTATTCCTTTTTTTAAACATTGTATTTTCTATCTCGTAATATATCTTCTTGCTATTCATGGTGAGTTTCTTCCAACCACACATTGATGGAAGATGTTATGGAACATAAATTAGACACTTATTTTATTTTGCAGAGGGTATATGCTACCCTATTCTCCTTCCCTTTTTTGTAAATATTTCAAAATCAAACCTTTGCATTTTAGTTACCCATTTCTGTTTCTCCTTTAAAGAAAACCTTGGCTCCGAAAAGTATTTTAGGCTATCATGGTTTATCTTGAATTTAAAATTCTTTCCATTGAGATATTTCACAAATTATTGATTACATGTGAAATACTTACATTTCCTTTTCATAAGCAAAATTTTACTAAATATTTTCCCTTGATTTGTTTACTTTTGAAAATCAATGATTTTCTTCTTAAACCAACACTACTCTAATTCCTTGTCAGAGTAAGAATGTTTTACAAAAGTTAGGTGTTTCCAACCCTAATTTAGAGGTTATATCATCCTTTACATGTGAGAATGCTAAGGTAGCCTCATAATTCTATAAAAATGAATTTTTCTTCAAGAGATATGTGAGTGGAGCTACAATGAATACATAATTCTTATTTTTTTAATATAATATCTTGTAATAATCTAAAATCATTTAAGACCCTTAATGTCCTTAGGAATGATTTTTTTTTGTCATAGCTTGAATATATTGAGGATCAACCTTGACCCCATTCATGTGAAACAATATAACCCAAATACTATGCTTATTGTTTCCAGAAAAAACACATTTTACATACATTGATTGATTGTTCCCAAGTATTTTTAGGATTTTATCCACATGTGCACATTTTAGATACATTGATTGATTGTTCCTAAGTATTTCTAGGATTTTATCCACATGTTCATCGGTGTTTTTCCCATGATTTTAATTATTTCCTCAAAGAAAACCAATAGAAACTTTCTCATATAAGGTCAAAGCTTTTTGTTCATGAGGATTTGAAAAGAAGAAGGAACATTAGTAAACCCAAAATGCATGATAAGAACTCATAGTGCCCTTCACATTTACTAAAAACTATTTTGGGAATGTCTTCTTCCCTCAATCTAGTTTGATGGCATCTTGATTTAACTTGCTAACTTTATGAAGTAATATACCTCATGAAGGTCATCTAATAGCTCATGAATATTTGGAATGAAGAATTTATCCTTGATAGTGATCTTATTTATTGTCTTTGTAATCATGACACATCCTCCAAGAGTTAAATATCCTTTCTTCTTACCATCATAATCTAGCTTAAAGGAAGCTTGTGGTTAGTCTAATAAAATCTCCATCCACATATCTTGCACCATTTTCTCAGTATCTCTCTTTTATTGATATGGGTATCTATAACATATTTTATTAGGAGGTGTACTTCTAAGAATGAGCTCAATTTGATATTCGTGATCTTTGGATGGAGGTATCGTTTTAAGAATTTCTTGGAAGATTGTACGATTATTTTCTAGGATACATTCTAATTTAAATGGAATCTTTTCAACTTATTGAATCGTTTTCATAGAATAAACATTAGCAATAACATCACTAAAATCCCCTTTTAAGATATTTTCATTATGCCTCAATTGATTATCTTAGAAGGTGGATATTTCAACCCATTTAATTCATATTGATTTCCCTCTAATTTGAATCTAGTAAATAAATTATTATAGGCTTTAGAAATTGTACACAGGGTTCTTAACCATTGAATCATGAGAGGCACATCTACTCCTCCAACAGGAATGATATACATGAGGCTTGATGGCTTATAGTCTACCATAATAATTTTGATGCTAAGTGATTTTCCTCCACAACAAATACTCCCCCCATTGGCAACAAATACTTGAAAATTTGATACTATGCACGCAAAACAATTGAGATGCTTTGCTAATATTTATTAATGAAGTTATTGGTATTACTTGAAACAACAAGTACTACAAATATTTACTTCCTGATATATCGTATGATCTTAAGGGCTTTGGGTGTTGATACACATTCCAATGCATGAATTGATATTTTATACTTGACATGTTGATCTACGATATGAAAAAAAATGCATATTTTTTTCATGCTCTTTTAGCTTTATGATTTCTTCCTCAGTCGTTTATGAGGGTGCCTTTATTTCCTCATTATTATTACTTTCTAATGCAAATAGTTTTGTTCCATACCATTTATGCCCCTTGGACCATTTCCTATTACAACTGAAGCATAACTCTTTCTTTTCTTTTATCCTTTTTGTTCTATGACATATAGGGGAGTTGATGTGTGATTTCACTACGATGAAAAAATCTATCTCTACTTCCTACGCATGTTTCAATGGTAGACTTGAGGATAGCCATATTCTTTACTTGAATATGTTGAGAAAATTCCATAGCTTTAGTAAAATTTTCTAGAAGTTTGCAAAAACTCTCATCTTGAATGTCGTCTTTCTATCTAACCATGTAATCTTCTAACAAATGTTTGTCATTTTTGTTATCCACAATTGTGACCAATAATTGAAATTTTGAATTGTAATCCTTAATAGAAATTAAGTGCTTGATTGTTATCAACACATTGCCAATTGGATAAAGTAGTCTTGTTGCCAAACTTTACCATATTTTCTTCTAGGTCACTTGTAAATAAACCCCAAGCGTAATTATATAAAAAAAAAGGGTTTCTTTTAGCCATCCATTAATGCCATTACTATAATTTTGTCTCAAATTACATAGTTGCTAAGGAAATCCTTTACGCAATTTCAAAGTATAGCTCAGCTTGGTTTTCCCATGTAAAAACACATGTTCCTTAAACTTTCTTAGTTCAATCTTAGAAAAGTGGATACTCTTAGGAGTCCATCCATGGTTTGCTAGAGCATTAGGGTTAAATCTTCCAATTATTGGTGGAAGGTCATTAAACTTGAATTTCGTACCTTTATTTTCATTAGTTTCTTGAGTCACATTATATATTTTAGGGTACCTATCATATATGGCATGTATGAGCATGGCTTCCATGTAGTTCTATAAGTATTATGTATTATCTTAAAAATTTTCCAATTTATTTTCCATTTCCTTTTTGATGGTTCTTGGAAAATGAGTAAAATTAATCATTTTTAACACTATATTATTCATGTTCTTAAATTGGTTTCCTAGTTTGAATACTTGGTTCTTTAAATATTACTTTCATATGAAATGTGAATGCATTTTCCTGAAGTTTAACTAGTATAGATTTTTTCACATCACCCTTTGCCACTTGAGTCAAATATGATATTCACCTATTTATCTTTACTAAACTCTTTGAATCACATCAAATACATCTTTTAATAAAAAAAAATATGCAACTTTCAAGTTAAGATATCTTTTAAAGCCCTTATTTGGGAGTTCTCCTATATGTTGCATTTGCAGCGAATGTAATTCTAGAATTTATGCATCAGTCCATTTTTTCAACTCACAATAGTTTGATATGTTTCAACTCAATGTCATAGATTACATTAAATTATAGGTGGCAATAATAACTTTTCCAAAAATTTCTTAGTTTAACACCTTTTAAAAAAACAAATTTATACACTATGTCACATTTAATTTACATCACACTAAATTCGGGAGTGCCAAGAATAAATTTTAATAACTTTTTCAAAACTTTCTAACACCTTTTAAAAGAACAAACTCTTTATAATATGCCATATTTAGTACATAGTTTTCATAGTTAAGTACGTAATGATGGTGAAGTTTCTCAAGAGGTTGTTTTCTTTTGAAGTGAACAAATAGGTTTAGTACATAGTTTTCATAGTTAAGTACGTAATGATGGTGAAGTTTCTCAAGAGGTTGTTTTCTTTTGAAGTAAAGAAATAGGTAACGACCCAAGACTGAGAGGCATTAACAACTTTGATAAATCAACTTACATTATAATGATTATCCCCATTATTAATTTGCCAACTAAATTATGATAAATTTTACATAAATATATATATACACAAACACTTAAAATACCTTTAACTAATAAATATAAAATTTTGAAAAACTTTATGGTTTTTTTTTAAATTCAAATCAATACACTCTTTTCTTTTTCTCCCCACTTAAACTTAGATGTGTACTTACTTTATATTTAAATATTATCCTCTTTATTCAACGCCTTTGTCGGATCGTATTGTGCCATTCACTCTCTCCTTTTATTATATTTTTTCTTAAATCTGGTCTCATTAAATTATTTTATTTAATTATATGGGAAGATGCCTTTTTTTAAGGTCACGGTTTCTAAGCTGTCAAATGCGGCTCTGTTAATGAAAATTATATATTTTAACAATATGCTATCCATTTAAAATAATTTAAAACACTGATTTCAATACAATAATACTACAATAATTTTTTATGTGTGGATAGATGAGAACAAACGTAAATACATTATTTTGTTGGTTTCACTTTCATAAACAGAGGTTCAATGATAGTGTATTATTATTTATTATTATTATTATTATATTTAATTATTAAAAATAATTAAAATATTTGAATGTTAAATTTGAACTAATTTAAATCTAAGTTTATAGAGGACACAAAATAAAAAAAATTAAGTTAATAAATTTAATTATTTATTAATTATTATTATATATATAATTATATATTTTTAATTTTAATGTTTATAATTTAATTTAAAGTTATAATATATAACAACATGGCATTTATTTTGTAAAGTGTTTTTGTCTAATAATAAATAAATATTCTAAAGTTTTTTTTAGAATTTAGAATTTATTTTATATATATTTTTGTTTGCTAGTTTATGTGAGCCTTGAGATGATTTGACAAGATTAACTTAGTCTTGAGATGATTTGACAAGATTAACTTATGGTTTGACTAGCCACATTTCTAGCGCTGGATTTTTGTCCACTAAATTTGGAACTGGTGATCCTTACACTACGGGGAGCTACAATCTTAATATGACACCCTTTATTTATATATTTAAAAATGTATTTTAAATAATGAAAAATAGACGGTGATGGGGTGTATTGTTAAATCACTCTGTAATGTGAAGGTGCACTATTAAGTCATTCCATGATGTGAAGGTGTACTGTTAAGTCACTCCATAACGTGAAGTTTCACCAGTGAAAAATTATATAAATAAAAATAAAATCATGTTAAAAACTAGTGTGACTCAAATAAGATTTCTCAAATAAAAATTTAAGCCTATAATCAAAACATAAATAATTCAATAAACTAAAAATACAATAAATATTAATATTTATTATATCACCAAATTTTAATAAAAATTAAACTTTTAAATAACATAACATGGATCGTGAATGTACCAAAAAAATTCAATCCAATTTAAACGATCAACATTTCAAATGATTATTATAATGGATGCTTTCAAATTTAAACGAGCAACCATTCAAATGATCATGATAGTGGGCTTTCACTATAAATATCTATCAATATTTATCAGTGAATACTTTTACTGTGAATGCCTTCATTGTGAATCTCTACCAATTTTTTTTTTTTAACTAGACTTGGTCCAGATAAGGAACAACCCATTTATTTAATAAAAAAACATTTATCAAATTAGTAGATGCTCCCACTGTGAAAGCTAGAGACTTACATTTAATTTAAGTTGTGATTGTGACAGTCTTATTAATATTCTGGCAACTTCTACATACCTGGAATTTCCATACGAAAAATATCCTGAAGCCCATATTTTTTCTGATATTCTATTGGAATATTAGATAATTACATAAAAAATATTTTAAATTAATAAAATTGTAATTATAAAATATTAATATTCTATAATAATTTGATAAATTATAATATATGAAAAGTAATAAAATAATTAATAATTATAATAAATGTAAAATAAAATATAATTAATGGGGTGTTGAATGATTGGAAATTTCTCCACCTAATTTTTAATTACTATAAGTAATATGATAGATTTACTTCTTGCTAGTGATTTGATGAAATAATTGGAAAATTTTTCACCTAAATTTCAATTTTACAAATAACATAATGAAATTTAATATATTAATATAATAGACAAAATATATATATAATAAATTTAATATTTAATGTAATAAACTATATATATGTATTTGAAAAAAAAAAACATAATATTAAAAAATTAATTAATACAATATCATAAACTCATTCCCACACTATATAAAATAAACTCAATTCCCACACCATATAAATTTTGATCTTAGTCGATTTTTAAGTGAAAATAATATATACATACAAGTAATTAATTTATACCATGTTCTAAACTCATCCCCACACATATATTTTCTCATCCCCACACATATATTTTCTCATGATTCCGGGTTAACGACTATATGTGATTAACCTTATACCAAAAAGAAAAGAAGAAGTAATTAGTTAGTACCATATCCTAAACTTATATAATTAATTTATTTTTTTTGATCATTTTAACCTTAAATTTCATTGATAGTCTACAAAATAATACAGTTTAAAGATGTTTGTTCATTATTGGTCTTAGAGAACGGAGAATCAGAAGAACAACAAGACAAAATACCACAAGTATAATGTAATTTTAGAGCTAAAATAAAACATAGTAGATTGTAGTGTTTATGAACTATACATAGTAGATTGTAGTGTTTATGAACTATACAATGCATGTGAGGATTAGTTTCTTATCAAATTTATCACAAAAACTTGTTCTAGAAGTTATAGAAAAATCTAGAGGAGATTTTAATATGAAAATTAGGAGGAGAGTAAGGTTTCCACCTCAAATGGGTGCATTGTAATTTTATTGTTTGTGCCGTGTTTATAGTAGAACTTGCTTCAATATGGGCTCAATATACTTCAATGGCAATCAAATATAATTGGATTCTCTCGAGATTTATCAAGATTTTATCCTATATATTATGGTATTTCAACACACGGGGGTTTCACTAGGGGAGCAATACCATACCACGCACATTCATATTGGGGGATATATATTGAGCATATGATAAGGAGTAAAAGGTTTTTATATTGGCAGGGATAAAAAATGGAGATCAAAGTTAATAAAAAAATATAAAGGGATATAAAAAGTGTTAATGAAAAAATGGATACCTAAAATATATAGTCACAAGTAGGGGGTTTTTAAATTGGTTAGGTGTATTGGGTTCATATTGGTAGGGGGTTCAAAAATACAATTTTTAGAGGTATTTTTCCATATGTAGTCAAATTAAAGATATTGTAAATAGTATGCCACGAATGCATGTGTTATGTTAGAGGTTCATTGTGTGAACCTCTCTAATGAGTGTTTTCAAGTTTTAGTACAAGTCTATTATGCGGAAATACTAGTTTTTCTACCTCGTGTGTGCCCAATATTTCACATCTAGATTGTAATCTCCTCAAGCATTTTTGTGGCCGATTGACCCTAACGCTCTTGCCTGATATCTTCCTCAAACACATTGAGCTTACACTGCACCACTAAAGGATTTTGGTTGTGATAGAGGTGTGCAGAGGATTAAGCATAGAATTGAGCTCTTGCATCACTCAGAGAACCTCGCCCTCCACCATCCGTATGACATATTACATAATTGTGGGTCATGGTGATAGACGGAAGGAAACAATGAGAAGGGTTAAAAGACCAGAGAACCAAGGGGTCGAGAGTATGTATCCAGGATAATATTTTGAAACCTCCCAAGCCAATTAATATATTTGAAACCTCCTCCATAGAGTCTAGACTTCATTTAGCAAACAATGGAGATAATAAGAGGAAAGAGAAGGAGATGTTGAGAGGGTGTGGGGGGTTGGTGCAAAGAAAGGTGTCTCACAAAGAAAGTCCATAACATAGATGGGAATAAGCTATTTTGAAAACCTAACAACAAGGAGCATCAAAATCTAGAGAACAACCATCACCTCACCACAAGTGAACTCTCTGGAAGTAAGACTTTCCTATGTTGTGGAATAATGAGAAGCCATAAAACTTGATGTATACACGAGTCAACATTAATGAACCTTCCAGGTGGGCATGATACATTTTCCATGAGTATTTCCTATGGTGACGAGAGTTTGACGCCCTAACACCTCTATCCTTTTATTAATCACCCCCATCAAGGAATTTTTATCTTCATGATTAGCAACAATATGTTTCATATATTTCTCCCCATTTACCTTGATTTCATTTTGTTATCCTATCCAACATAACCATAAGTGTGATCAATCTATTGCAAAATATCCTTTTAGCTTTTGAGACCTGTCTCTAGACTCAACAATAAATCATGTGTCATGAATGTTAGCAACAACGATATCTATCACTTCATGAAATTTAGGATTCAAAGCTAATTTGAACATTTGTTTTAGTTCATCAATCACTCTTTGATTCTATTTAATTAGATTATGTGAGTAGAACATTCGATTGGTTTAACATTTAATTCTTTGCAAACAAAATATGAATTACATTAGAAGAAGCTCTAAGATCAACTAAGAAAATATGAACATTTCAATTAAAAATACCAAAACTCAATAGAAAAGGCGATGTCTAAGAAATACGCTTCTTGATGGATGCATTTACTAATGGCTTTGTTAGTATTAAAAACATTTATTGTAGATTTTTTGCTTTTCAACAATAATGGTAGAATTTTGTTTATTCTTCACAATTTGCTTTAGAGCTTTCATCTTTTATTGAGTTATATTGCATATATCATATATATATTTTGGTTTTTTTTTTTCTCCATATGAGAAACATCTTTATATTTTATATGACAAATATACATTTTTCGTTTCTTAAGGGACTACTCAGGGTCAAAGCCAAACAACAAAGATCATCATGTTAATTTTGGGAATTGAACCTAGATAAAGAGAATATCAATTATTTCTCCCAACTAATTAAAATAAACTAATTGCCTTAAAAAATACATTGTTATATTAACCTTTATATTTTTAAATATTCTACAATATTGTATTTCAGTTAATAAATGGAAAAACATATGACACTATTTTTTATAAAATTGGTAATGGTCTTCTTTGGAGTAATGAAAATAAAAGATATAGTTGATTAAGAAATATTTCCATTCATAAATTGCAACGATTTGGTGAAACTTGTCTTTTTTTTCAACTATCTCATCTTCCTCTTCCTCCACAATTATTTAATGGTTTCTTTAATTATTCTCCCTCCTTCGTCTCTTTCGTTTCCCGAGTTGAAGTGCTTAACTAAATTAACAAATAAACAAAAATTCTAAACATATTTATAAATTGTGGGAAATATTTGTTCAGTTTATCCATGTGGGTTCTACAAAAAATTGTCCAATGGAAAATCTTTGAAATCTAAGTTAGGATGAGAAGGAGGAACTCCACGAGGAGTTGGGTTTCTATTAAGGAATTTCTAAATGGATTTTTGATTGACTTTCCCTTCTTGATATTTTTCTTTAAATCAATTATTTCATTAAAAGGTTTATTTTCTTGATATTTTTCTTTAAATGAATTATTTCATTAAAAAGTTTAATTTGGTGTAGCCTTTACATGTTAGTAGAATCATTTCCATTTTTTTAAATCATTTAAGTTAGTTTCAATGTTGGATTTGGTTTCTTGGAATAAATGATTCCATGATTCCTTTAAGATGTATCATCTCTTTTTTTCAGTTTTATTTTTTCCTTAGAAATCTCATCCAAAGTGCTTTTGTCTACTATTTCAATTCAAGAAACATAGTAGTGGAAATAGGTTAAGTGGAAGTATACCATTTAGATTAGGTATTAATGGTAATTCTAGAAGTTTCTAGAATCTTATTAAGGATTATAGTGTATATTTTGAAATTTTTAATTTTTCTTTGTTTTACATTTTTATTTTATAAAGTTTGAGTAATAAAGTGTTACGATTAATTCATCACTGAACTTGGTTAAATATATAATTTTAAATTGACCCTAATTAATAAAAGATCTTATGTCTAAATTGAAGTATCATGCAAAAGCTTTATTCTCAAAAGTATAAGGGAAAAAATGACACACAACCATCTCATTTTGAATGTTCATTAGTCTAATTGCTAACATATTTTTTTTACTATTATAGTGAGCATCACTCGAGGTAATGAGTTCTATGTGGATTATTCAAAAATCATGAGAAATTTGGCTAGTTGAGACTAATACTCATGGATATGGTCACAGTTTAATAACTTACTCTACACATTTAATCCTGAAAATGATATCTAATATGTTGCATTGCGAAAGACCCTCAATTAAAAGGTCTAGATTTATTGGGATCATATATATATATATGTGTGTGTGTGTGTGAAAGAAGCGATTATGAGTTTTGTATTAATGTGCTCTGGTTTAAAAGCCAAAACCTTTTACATCTATAACTCCATCTTCTTCTTTTGCATTTAAAATGATAAAAAAAAGATTGTTTCTCTTGTTCCTCTATTTACATGCCACTATTCTAAGCCAACTATCCTTATATAGCTTCCCATGGATAGGGGAGTCTTCAATTCCATGATTTTCAGAACCTGGCAAAGAGGAAGAGGATGCTTCTTCAGATGCCACGTCTACAGATCCAAAGTCGTCTCCTGCTACCCCCCAAAGGCTTTATATTCTTTACTTCTATTGGCTTGAGGGGGTCAGACCCAGGTTCAGAGTTAATTAGCTAAACAAATCCCTACATTATTGGCCCTTTCGACATCAGCCCGTGGAGCGCGGATTGAATTCTCACCTGAAGCAGTATGGGGGGATGTTAGAACCAAGTTTACGCACCCTTGAGATGTCTGAGGTGTCGATTTAGTCTAACTGTGCCTACCTTTGTGCAGGTCACTTCGCGCGCTGTGCTGACCTATGAGACCTTCACGATCTGTTATAATTGCCTTTTGTGCAGCCCTAACCAGGGGCTGAGATTCTTTCGCTTTGCTATGGTAGCGTCATGTGATATTTCCCCAAATTACACCGTGTATATTACTTATCTTCTTAAAGATCTTAGTTACCTTTGCGTAAACATATATTCTATCTTGTATTCACTTATTCAACACATTCATACATATTCACGCATCATATAAGCATTAAAAGTGCAATGTATATTCAACGTAACAGATGCATAAAATATGAAATAAATACGTAGAATGGATATGAAACTTCTCTTTATTAATGATCCAACTATTACAGACTTGACTCACCCTGCGCACTCAACCACAAGGGTTCGCGCACTCAGATGCAGACTACTAGGCCTCTGCGCACTCAGCTGCAAAGCCTTCTCCTACTCTACAACCCAACACCAGACTTTACACTTCAGCTATGACTCAACTCTTCATCCTTATTATTCCATGATATTATGGTGTCTTTATCTACTTAGAGCCTCGCTCTATTTATATAATCCCATGGTCCGTGGACCATGGGTATATCTCTACATCCGACATTACATTACAAAATTAAGGACAGACAACCCTATGACTCTTTTTTAGAAACTACACACTCTGCTCCCACAAAATGTGGAGTCTTTACATCGGGGTTACAACTTTTGACCAATATCTGGGCTCTAAGCCCCAAAACTTCCCTTGGGGGATCTTGTGTCTAATAGGCCCCCAACACAAACATCGTGACTCACCCTCGAGTCACTCTATTGGTGCGGAGATCTTTACGCGAAGACCTCCCAACTCTGACTGGATCGCTGCAAGATCAGTAGAGCACTGGGCAGCTGCCTGCTGCACTTCTTGGACGTGTTGTTCAGAGACTGTTGTAGCTGAACTGCCTCCCTGAACCTGTTCCTGTGTTCCTTGAATTTTCATGAGCTTTGTTTCAATAGAGGCTATAATGACATATGCCTCATCAATCCATGGTTGTAAGCACGCCTTCAAAACTATTTCCTTATGTCTAGCAGCATCCACCTGCTCCTTTAGCGCTTTCACCTGCTGCATCTGCGCGAGCCTTTGTGTAAGGGCAACCATCTGTGTGGTCCCTTTTACTTCATTGTACTTCTATTTTTGCTCGCATGCCTCTGTTTCTAGGTGCTGTATGTTCAAGTCCTCCTACAGAGTAGTGAAAACCTTGAACAACTCCTTAAACAACTTTGTACAGTATTTCACTGCACTGTTGACCTCGACTATTGCTGTTGTAATCATGCTGGCGCTTTGTTCCTTGACCTCTAGTGGAGTTGAAGGTTGTACCTTCAATTACAGTTCAACTATCTGGTGGTTTAGTTTGAGCTGAACCTTAGCCATCTCTTCCTTTGCCTCGCACACCCCTGCTGCTAGTTTCCGGATGCGCACCTCCACTGGTTCCTCTGCTTGGATGGCCAGCTCTGGGACCATCTGACAAGCTTCCTCGACCACCTTCACTAGCTGTCAGTTCTATGCCACTACCTCGTCGCGTTGTAGGCTCAACTATTCAATGTTGATGCGCTTCTCGCTCATGACCTGGAGCGCGCGACCCTCCCTAGCTCGCAGTTCTGCAGTAACTCCAACCTACAAAATGTAGAGAGTCTCTCGAGGGAGCACAACCATATTTATCCCGATCCCCTTTAGCCCACTAACCATAGGCCTGTCAACCTCATTTTCTGTAACAATGCTCCCTCTAGAAGCATTATAGTGTTGGTCATTTTGGTGCGCAGCATTTCCTCAACCGTGGACGTGCCTACAGCGAGGCTGGTTGACAGAGTGCCAGCCTATGGAGTGCACACCTGAAACTCCTATATTTGTGATTGGAGGGCCCCCAACACCATCTGGTTTTCCTCCGCAAACAGTTAGAGGTCCTCCGCAGTGACGTCCCTCACCATCTCCCCAATTTCATGTAGATTCCCCTCAGTGAGGGTGATCGGGTCGAAAGAAGTTTTCGAAGCCTTTAACTTCTTCCACAGCCCTATTTGCTCTCTTGGGCACTATCATTTTAGTTGCATGGATGCTGTCTGCGAGTCTGCACCACCTTGCTCTATATCTGTTTCTTGTTCGGGCGAAGGCAGCTTCTGGCCTTCGCGCTCCTCCCTTGTTGCCTTCTGCTGCTCTTCCGCCGCCTTCACAACATTGTGCGCCTCCTGGGCCTTGGCTGCTATTGCTTTGTTCATTCACTTCTCTGCCAACTGTGCCATTTGCGGTTTTGCCTCATCCTTTTTCCTCTGTGCGGAAGACTTCTCTGCTTCCATCTTAAACATGGTTGGAGCGCGCCACTTCAGCAACCACGACTTAAGGATGGTGAACATGACATTGTTCGTCGCCAGATAAGGGAGCTCATTCCAAGTCTTCATGGGGTCCTTCCTCACCTTGATGTATACGTGGTGGAAATATGTCTTGAACTCCGCGAAGCTCTGCAAACTATTATAGACCGTGGGTGATAACCGCGGCATGCGATTAATTCCCATTCTAATGTTCATCTCCATGAATACCTAGAATATCTTATTTTCCCTAATTATTTTCACATCTCTAGTTGCCCACAGCGAAGCATACTTCGCTACCTTTGGAAGGTCCCGCGCAATCGCCGGGAACTAGCTATCCTCGGGTAATTCCTATGCCACTAGCATGATGGATACAACAACCATGCATAATGAAAAGTATTCCCCTGCTCTTGTGCCTCGTCGTAGTTCTCTAAGAACTCTCTACACAAGTAGTACGCGCATATTTCTTCTGGTGCATGAGCTACGTGGTCACCAAATGTGGGAACTTCTCGTGGTTCGCGAGATCCCAATCTTCAAATTTTAGTACATGCACTCGCCCCAAGTGCACTCCTTGAAAAATGATGTTGTCAGGTAGCAGTGGAATCTAAGGAGAGATTTTGCTCTCATCTATGTCTTGCACACCCTTGCTTTTCCCTTCTGCGAAGGAACATATGCGGGCAGCCTAGTCAGAGGGTCCGCACCATGGCTTTCTACCTCCATCTCTACATCCTCCTCCTCTACCAGGATTTCTTCAAAGTCTTCCTCCTCATCGGCTTCCAAATTGATCGCCTTCCCCTTTTCTTCCATGGTAAGCCTAGTCTCTAACGGATTCCTAGGGGACACGTGCACTGGTACCATACGCTGCTTGTCTTTCTTGGTTCTTGGCATGCGCGATGATTTAAGGATTTCTGCGAGTATCCCGGCACTTTCTGGGGCTTCTCCTACCGTCATGGCCTGCACGACCTCCTCAGCTATCAATGCTCTGGTATCCATGGCTTCCTCAAGCGCGGCCATAGTGCTATTCCACAATTCTCTCAACGGCTCGGGTAAGTTCTCAAACACAACTTCACCTTCAAAAGATTGAACACGTTTGGGTTCATGAGTGTCTGGGCACACAAAGGCTCAATTCTCAAATTACCAAGTGTTGTTTCCTGGACACCCCTTTGTAATTTATAACACCTTTTCAATTTGAATTTGACCATTCCCCCCACATTCAGTCCATTAATGCTCACTTGGCGGCATATTTTCAAGAATCTAGCCCATAAAGTTTGCCTTCAATGCCTGCCACCCGCTCCATTTGGTCTCAAACCAAGCATCACATCGTAAATAGTGATTATAACAGTCACTTTCCAGCTGACTCGTGCGACAGTGCAACTACCCTCGCTCTATCGCGGACCTTGTGACACTTCGCTACTACGTGTAGACCTAACATCACGTAGCTCCTGGGAAGAGTAGTTTATATTCCTGCGCCTCCTTTCAGCTGCCTGGAGTGCTAAGATTGTGCTTCTGTCAGCTAGTCAGATGGCTGGGCCACCTGTGTATGCCTTCAAACGACTGCCATTGACTTTTCCTAGGAAGATTTCTCCATTTAACTTTACCAACTGCATCGCGCCACCATCTGTGATCTCCCTAATAACATATGTTCTGAGCCAATGCATTCTGAGCTTCCCTAGGGATTTATCGAACTTAATATCATACAACAACACCAAATCATTCGCCTTAAAGGTGCACAAATTAATATGTTGATTGTGCCAAGCCTTTTTGCGCTGCTCTTGGACCTGCTGGTGAAATCCGACTAAAAATCACTCTTCCTCGAGCTCCTCCAATTGCACGAGCCTCTCCTCTAAGGCTCCGTGTGATCCAGGTGGATATTGGTGGCCACCTGCCAAGTCCATATGGACCCCCATCATTGTCTCTTTCAGCATTTTCAGTTTCCTTGATTGTAGCACAACTTACTATTTTTAGCAGTTTTTCGGGTCTTGAACTTCCGGAGCCATTTTGAGGCCCTAAACGACGTTTTTTGGGGAATCCAGGGGAAACACGGGTCCATGGACCAGTGTTGCCTGATCCAACAATGATAGTGCTTGAATAGATCTTTCTAATGAGCTATCGTACGCGTCAAACGGAGATCGTATGCCAAAGTTACGACCCCGGGAAATTGATGTACCAATTTACCCAAAACAGGGCCCACAATTTGGCGTTTCATCT
>APFE030255910.1:20279-33749 GCA_000404065.3 Pinus taeda
GTAAAGACCTTTACTTCTAAGTAAATCCACAATGTAGGACCACCATTGGAAGTAGTTGGTGTTGTCAAGAATAACTTGGCATGGACTTTCCATTTTAACAGAAACTGAAGCTATATATGTTGAAACTAAGTATTCCAATGGAAAGATCTCGAAAAATTACGCTGGTTAAAAAAAACGGCTTTGAAAACGGCTTCCGGATGAAGAAGTTATGGCTTTTTGAAGAAAAGTTGATGAATGCGTCGACGAAGTGTAGGAATGTGCGGAAATGAAAAAAAAAAACGCCCCCTTTCCAACAAAAAGGAGACTTGAACTCAAGACCTCTACTCTCATAAATTAGCTTTGAACCAAGTGAGCTAAACAAAAGAGAGAGAGGGGGGGGGGGGGCGCTTTGTTTTTTTTAGTCACTGAAGCTTTGGGTTGCGTGCTTACTTGAGAAAGCTCTTTTTTTTCCCTACAAAACAAAAAACACAAAACCCAACACGGACATACAAAAAAAGCAAACCTTATGGCTTAAAATTAGCTTTACCCCGAAACTAAATATTTTCCTCAATGTTTCTGATTTTCCAAGATCACACTAAGGCGCAACGGAAAATAGCATACGCATGAGAAAAATCCTTCCTCTCTGTTTCTGATTTGCCCAGATCGCACAGAGTCGCAGGGCAAAGAGCATACGCAGAAATGAAAGGTATAGATCTGGTAATAAAAAAAGAAGCTAAATAAACCGAAATAATAAACGGAGAGAAAATAACTAGAAACTGCAAATAAACATTGTATACCTCCAGATCTTAAAAATGAGGTAGCTAGGGCTACCAGAAACCTTTTCACATGAAACGAAAGGGGTTCCTCACTGGAACAGATGCTCCTAACACAACAGAGCAGTTCTCTCGACTCGAAAGCAGTCAGAAACAACAGATCTAGGAAACGACAGTCGGATGCAGTTCTACCGGTTTCAGATTTGGATCACCAACGGACGCGGCCCTCAAATAGCTCTGATACCATGTAGGAATTTACGAGGTAAGTTCCTCAGACAGAACACCAAAGGACACCGCTCACAAACAGATCACAAATCAATACACCACTATTTTTGACATGGTTAAGACCCTCAAAGAGGGAAACAGTCCACGGCCTAAGCCAACGCGGCCACTTCAGGCAATTTATTAATAAAAGAATGAAAATTTACATAAGCTTCTCTCATGAACAGTTAACCTACAAATGACCCTCCATGCTCTTTAAATAGAAATCATGGACCAATCGAGTGTTAAGCCACGGATCAAGTGTTGGTAATACCGAGGAGAGAATGAACCGTCGGATCACTACATATCGTGATCGTCGGATTGTAAGTTACAAATGTACATAGTAAAGAAACACACTTTACCTAACTCTATACTAGACCAAGTTATACTTAACTATTTCCTATGTGTCAAAATATCCTAACAAGAGAGACATCATATCCAGCTTATGCTGTATAAATCCAGGAGATCAACCTAAGATATGGGAGAATTATCTCGGATAACCAACCTCCTCCTCCACATAGGGAGGTTGAGGAAGAAAGAGAGGAAAGCAACCTTAAAGTAAATCCACCCTTTCCTAAGAGATTGGCCCAACCACTCCAGCCTACCCCAGAAGAAACTGAACTTCTGGGAGAATTGAAAAATCTATGTGTAAAGATCCCCCTTCTCCATGCAATAAAAGATGTTCCTGTTTACAATAAGTTTGTTAACGAGAAATTCCTCAAGAATCCAAGAAGAATAAAAAGGGATTCCCCTACCATTAATGTCATTTGTCAGTTGTCTGACTTATGCTCGGGCAGGTAATATGTCTGAAATATTTGGACCCTGGAAGCCCTATGACAGATGTGCACATCAATGGCACCATTGTCCCACACATTCTGATCGATATTGGGGTTATCATTAATGTGATGACCAAGGACACCATGCTCAAACTCAACCTCCAAGGGTCATTGAGGAAGACCACAACAGTTCTGCAACTTCCAGACCATTCCACAATCACCCTTGAGGGAATTGTGGAAGATGTGATGGTCTCCATTCACTCTTGGAAGTACCCTACATATTTTCTAGTTCTCCAGCCTAAGGTTAAACTTACTGGTTATCCTCTCATCCTTGGGAGGCCATGATTGGCCATAGCCGATGCTTGCATTAGCTGCAGAGCTGGGAATATGACCATCAAGAATGGGAATATGTCCAAACAGTTAGTCATATATTGTCCTGCTCAACCTTCTCTAGAGCATAATTTACCTTTATGGTAGGAGGAGGAGGAAGAAGAAGAGGTTTATTATGCCCAACTTTATGCTTTGGAAGCAATCATAGGAGGAGGACTGCAAGATGAGGATGACTTAATTGAACACCTGCTCCAAAGTCCAACTCCTGGTTTGTTACCATTAGAAGAAGAAGTAAGGAAACCTAGAACAATCATCCAATTGACTTATGCTTGGCCGATTCCAACCCACTCTGTGTCAAACCCATAGAATTCGGCCCAGAGAAAACCTTGAAAATTAATCCATCTCTTTCTACTCTCGAAGAGGAAAATCTATGCAACATGTTGAGAGAAAATCTTGAAGCCTTCGCTTGGAGTTACAAGGAAATGAAGGGAGTACACCCCTTGGTGTGTACTCACCACATATACATCAAAGAATGTTGAAAACTAGTCTGGAAACCACAAAGGAGGATGAATCCAGCTCTTAAACATATAGTCAAAGAAGAACTGCAAAAATTGCTAGATGCAGGATTCATTTACCCTATCTCCGATAGTGAGTGGGTATCTCCTTTAGTGTTAGTTCCCAAGAAAAATGGTAAGTGGAGGATTTGTGTCGATTGCAGGGAGTTGAACAAAGCCACAAAGAAGGATCATTTTCCCCTACCCTTCATCGATCAAGTGCTAGATGGCCTGGCAGGGAAAAAGTTTTTTCTTTCCTGGATGGATTCAGTGGGTACAACCAAATCCAAATCTACCCAGACGACCAGGATAAGACCACATTCACCTATCCTTGGGGTACTTTTTCCTATAGGGTCCTTCCTTTTGCCTATGCAATGCTCCTACCACTTTCCAGAGAGCAGTCTTGAGTATTTTCGCCGAATTAGTACATGATGTGGTGGAAATTTATATGGATGATTTTACACCTTATGGTTGTGATTTTCAAGAAGCCCTGACTAACCTAGGCAAAGTATTGCACAAATGCATTCAAATGAACCTGTCTCTTAGTCCAGAAAAATGCAAATTCTGAATGACTGAAGGGACCGTGCTAGGTCATTCAATATCTCAACAAGGACTACAGGTGGACCCAAACAAAATAACAATCATCCAAAGGGTTCCACCTCCACAAAAGCAGAGAGATGCCAAGAGCTTCTTAGGGTTAGTTGGATACTACCGAAGGTTCATAAAGGACTTTAGCAAGTTGACCTCTCCTTTATTTGGGTTGTTGGCCAAATATTCTAAGTTTATATGGTCAAAAAGTTGTCAAGAGGCCTTAGACATTCTAAAGGGTAAGTTAACCACTGCACCAATTCTCTGAGGCCCAAACTCAGCCCTCCATTTTCATATTCATGTTGATGCCTTGCACAAAGCCATAGGAGTAGCCTTAGGTCAGGTAGAGGAGAAATTTCCCTATGCCATCTATTTTATCAGTAAGAACTTGTCAAAGGCTGAGCTAAATTATATAGTGACTGAAAAGGAACTCATGGCTATTATGCATTCATTAAAAAAATTTAGGCATTACATTACAGGCTATCAAACATTTGTGCATATTGACCATGCTGCAATCAAAGATTTAATGAACAAACCATATGTGAATGCTCGAATTATAAGGTGGTTTCTTTTATTACAGCAGTTTGATCTAACCATTGTTGATAAGCATGGTAAAGAAAATGTGGTTGCATACTTTTTATCTAGGGTGAATCGGCCTGCAAGTGAAGAAGGAATGGTGGATGACTAGTTACCAGATAAGCATTTGTTTGCTATTTCAGTTCTCTCTCCATGGTTTGTTGATATAGCAAACTATTTGGTATCAGCACAGTTCCAACCAAACTTTCCCTCCAAAGAAAAGAGCAAGATAGTAAGGAAAAGCGCCCTCTTCACCTAGATTGGGGGAAACCTTTTCAAACTTGGCCCAGATCAAATCTTGAGAAGGTGTGTAAGGGAAGAGGAAGTTTTTGACATCCTTTTGACCTATCGTGATGGGCCTTGTGGAGGTCACTTTGAAGCAAAGAGGACAGCATTCAAAGTGTTACAAGCAGGATATTATTGGCCCACTCTTCATCAGGATGTGAAAAAGTACATTAGTCAGTGTGATCAATGCCAGAGAATGGGAAATCCTACTCCAAGAGATGAAATTCCCCTACAAACTCAAGTGACTTTCGAGCCTTTTGACAAGTGGGGCATGGACTTCATTGGGCCTATCAACCCTCCTTCAAAGCAAAAACAGTAAATTATTGTGTGCACTGGTTATTTGGCTAAGTGGGCTGAAACCAAGGCAATTAAGGCAGAAACAGAAGAGAAGGTGGTTGAGTTCCTAAGGGAGAATGTATTCTACAAATTTGGGTACCCTAGAGAGCTAGTCATAGACCAAGGCAGACAGTTTACCTCCAACATGATTGAAGAACTACTCAGCCAACACAAAATCAAGCATAGGACCTCCACTCCCTATCATCCACAAGCTAATGGGCAAGTGGAGGTGACCAATAGGGCACTGGAGGGCATCTTAACCAAGGTAGTGAGTAGCAGCCGAAAGGATTGGGCAAAGAGACTAGTTGAGGCCACCTGGGCCTATAATACCACATGGAAGACCACCTCTGGATTTACACCCTATGAGCATGTCTATGGGAAAAAGGCCTTGTTGTCCATTGAGTTTGAATATAACACATTGAGGATGGTAGCCCAACTAGATTTGGATCTTATTCATGCACAGAAATAGAGATTGTTCCAATTGAATGGCTTGGATGAATTCATAATGCAGGCCCTCCTACATACAGAGATAGTTCAACTTCAGAGGAATATTTGGCATGATAAACATATAAAAGAGAAGAAATTTCAAGAGGGTGATTAGGCATTGTTATATGGTTCTAGGTATGAATACTTCAAGGGAAAGCTAAGGAAAACATGGCTCAGACCTTATGTGGTGGAGAGATGCCATGATAATGGTTCAATGCAAATCATAACTATAGCTGAAGAAGCCATTCCATTGCTTGTTAATGGACACTGATTGAAAATGTTCAAGAGGTCTTTATCAAAGCAAGAGTTCATTGACAATATCAATAAAACAGTGATGATGGTGGAGAAAGTTCCAACTCCTCCCTCATCAGGTCACTAAAAAAGAAAAAAAGAATAAGGACTCAGGTGAAAACCTCCATGAGGCGCCTGAGTCCCATCTTTGGGTTGAAAACCTCGTGAGGCGGCCCAATGATGAAAAAAAATAGAAAGAAGAATAAGAAGATCCTTAGGTGAAAACCTTCCTTGAGGCGGCCAGGGAAAACATCTAGGGTGAAAACCTCTCTGAGGCAGCCTAAGTGTTTTTCAAAAAAGAAAAAAAAAGAGAGAGAGAGAAAGATATAATTGTTATTTGTAGGTGGGCGAGAAAGACAGTCAAGGAGAAAAAAGAGGATCCAAAGGGAACCCTGCCTCACACATATCCATCTCATCCACTCCTTACCATGCATCCCTCAATCATTTCTATTGTTTTTCCACTCCATTGCTTCAATTTATGTGAATACTATGTTTTCTATAGGATCCCCTGTATTCCAATGGGATCCCCTGAAAACCTACAAGATGATCCTGTAGGAATTACAGTGGCCCGAAAAACCTACAGGAAGCAATCCGAGGGCACATGGTAGGTTTGTTATGTCCCTAAAATTCATCCTATACATGATCTAACACCTCACCTCATCCATTATCATCATCCTTGCACTCACCATTCAAAGCCAAAAGAGATCAGTTTCTGCCAGTTATGAAAAAAGAAAAACAGAGGAGAGTAAGAGCATTACCTGAATTGCCCTTGCTCCACACACACTCCTACTCCCTCTATCCATTAATTTCACCATCCTCACAGCCCCAACCAGAAACATGATTAAGGAATTTTGAGGGAGAAGCAGCTACAAGACATCTTGTAGGAAATCCTGTAGCAGCCTATCCCACAGAATGTCAATCATCAACTACATGTCTTCACTAGGATGATCCAGGAGATCCATAGCAGCAGCAACATCAGACCTTCAGCCATAGATACCTGCAAAAGCCAAGAAACCATCAACGAACAACAAGAGGAGGAATAATAATGACCACAGCAAATAAACAAAAGATATTCAACAACTGCTGCATGGCATCGAAACCACAGGTAAGTATCCCACTCACTCACTCATATGCCTCATTTAATCAAAAGTTGCAAGGGTTACGAGATAGTTGGTTTATAAGTGAAAAGGTGGACAGTTAACTTGGCCACCTTCGTTTAGTCATCACATGCAAAACTGGGTGTCCTGTCACACGTGGATATAGTCAACTCAAAGACAGAGGAGGAGTAGGACAAGAAGTGTTTAACTATAGATCTATGAGGTGGGAGCTGATTAAGAGGAGGGGAAATGATGAGGTGGTAGTGGGGACCAACAATCCAAAAATGGCAACGTACCTCTGCTGCCAGCACACCACCTCACCTTGAAACACCATAAATGGAAATAAAACATTGTTTGCATGCATTCATGCATTCCACCTCCACAAAACTCCCTCACTCAAGTCGCTCGCATAACTCTGGCCACCCACCGGAAGCAAGGATCCATCGTTCTGCAAGAGAATTTCTACAAGATCATGCACAGGAATTCCTACAGGAAGATTATATAGGATACAGTCTATAGGATCATTCTACAGGATACATAGAGGTAGTCTACAGGATGGGCAGAGAAGAGTTCAAGAGGGGAAATCATGGGAATTGTCCACTGGCACCATTCTAAAGAGGTAGGCTATAAAAATCCATCCCCATTTACAAGCAAATGAACTAGAAATGCTCTAAAATCTAGTGATTTTAGCAACTATAGGAGGTGAATTACATACACAGTAAACTTTGTTTTCCTCCTGAATTTAAAAATATTGTGTCAACCCTCTCATTTTCTCCTCAAGCCTCACAAGCAAGATGACAGGAGGATTTAATACGAGAGAACCAACAAACACTGTGAGGATACAAAAACACCCCCAAGTGCTTGAAATATTTACATGACATAACTGGATGGGGTTTTTCGAAAAAATCACAGCGTATGATGTTGAGGTGGCTCAAGAATTTGCTCGTTCCCTCACTCCACACTGCAAAATCCATGCCACTGTTTTAGTTAGAGGCCTCACTATAGATATCACCCTAGAGCTCATCAGTAGGGTCACCACACTTCCCCTAGGAATTCCATGGAGAAAAGAAGACAAAGGAGACAGTCAGATGGCAAAAAGGAAATTCTTTTTAGAAGGTGTAGAACCCACAGAGGATAAAAATGGAGTAAGGAGGGACAGCCTGCCATACCCATGGAGTGAGGTAGGCTACCAACTCATCAATTATATCTCATGTGAGGGTAGATATAGTGTTGTTTGTGGCTACCATTTTAGAATCCTTGAAGAATTGATTTGGGGTAGAAACACCAGTTCACCAAAAACCCAACATACCCTATTTCTTGATGCAATCACTCATAGACTCCATCAACAAAGTAAACGAAGGGAATTCTCAAAAATTGGCTTACCATGGATTGATTAGGATCCTCATTGAGGATTCCCTCCAAATTCTCAGAATCAATATAACATGGTTAGTCTTTAGAGATTTGCCAGCAGAGGATGACATCAAAACCCTCACTTATGATGTTAGTCCTGATGTCAATGAGGAGGAGGCAAAACAGGAAGAAGAAGATATAGAGCTAGATAGGGATGAGATGGATGAAGAAGAAATTGATACAGAGGAACATGATGAAGCAAAAGAAGAAGAGGGAGAAGAGAAGGAGGATGGTGATGAAACAGAGGAGGAAACTAAGGAGGAAATTTATGGAGATGAGGAAGAACAACAAGCGGAAGAAGATAAGAAAAACAGAGAGGAAGAAAGCATTGAAACAAAAAGGGAAGAACACAAAGAGGAGTCACCTAGTGTGTCTCTAGAGGCTACTAAGAGGGAGGCAACAACTTTTCTCACTACTCTCAGCACCCCAGTCAAGAAAAAAGGGAAAAGAAGGAGGGAAGCCCCACTATATTTCAGAACAAGAAAGAGCACAAGATCAAACAAGGGAAGCCACAAATATCAACAAAAATTCCTATTGAGATTGAAGATTCTCCTACACCAAGAGACAAAATGCCTTCCCCTAAGTCACCAATCACCTATATAAGGAGGCCTAGATCCAAATCAACTTCCTTAAAGGGTAAGGCCATCCTACAGGATCCACAACAAAACCTATAGGAAGCAAAAATAGTGCTACAGGATACTCTGCAAAAACTACAGGAAGCACAAAAATCAGAAGGAAAGGTAGGGGAGTAGCAAGAAACAAAAGAAGAAGACCTTGAAACAAAGGAACCAAGCCCCCAACATAACCTAGACTCCTACTACCAGTTTATTGAAGGAGACAGGGTGATACCTGAGAAATTTTCAATCCCATTATTTTTCGAACTTGAGAAGGAGAGGGATAGAACCCACTGATGGATGAAAATAGCCAAGTCAAAAGGGGTGAAAGACATTGGGCACACGGAAGAGAAGCTCAAAGAATTGGATAAAGAGCTAAGTGGCTTAAGGGACAGAGAAGCAATAATGAGAGATCAACTTGAGAGGGAAAATGCATGGCTGAGGGGACAACTGCAAGAATGGGAGAACCAACTAGAATGTATGGCCAGCCCTCCTTGGAGGCCATCTAGTGTAGGATGCCAGCTAAATCCTATGCTCTTTATGTATAAAATATGTGATAGGTTAACTCAATAATGGAATATAAATCAAAGAAGAATACTATAACCTACTTCTACTATCAATTTGCGGAAGCTTAAAGATCAAGCTGAACAATATAACCAGAAGAAGAAGAATCAATGGCACAATACACATGAAAATACTTTTGGGAACGCCTCAACTAAAAAACCCCACACTATTGTATTATCATACATTGTGGAAATACATAGAAATTATACAAAGCCTTAGCTCTCACATCTAGCCAACTCTTAGTACAATCCTCACAGATGCTCACAGGCAATCTTGGCTTCTCTCAAGCCTTCCTCTCTTCCCTCCAAGCTCCTATTTCCTTGCACTGATCCTTGTGGATGATTAGCCTTTTAACAAGTGGAAAACCAAGCCTTCAAAATTGCGCAATCCTCAAGGATGAATCCTTGGTTGCATGCATTAGTTTTCTCCATGAAAAACACATGCAACTGATAGTACACTGTCCTTGAACATTAATCTCAACTGGGTCTTTCTCATAATAGACATGCATGAGTTTCTGATAAGGGAATCTTTAGTTAACTAGGGTAGCACTAGTTGAGTGGATTATTGCATCAACTGACTGTTAACTCACTATTAGTTCCTCAAATAGTTTGGAACTAAATTAACTGAAATTAACTCAGTAAATTGAGTTTAACTAATTACAACTCAAATATAACTTAATCTTATCTCCTTAATTTAAGGGATAACTCTAGCATGACTTCAGAAAGACTTCCAACATGAATTTCTCCAACTAATTAATTTAAAATAAATTAATTAATTATTTCCAAGTAGTTGTTAAGACTAAATTCGATTTTAATTCACAATTTAATTCAAGGACAAATTAAATTGGAATATTCTTGTTGCCATATTTCAACACTCCCTCACAATAAGAATGGGATTATCTACCACACCGATCTTATCTCTATGGAACTTGAATTTACACTTTGACAATGCCTTTGTCAAAATGTTAGAATCTTGCTCCTCTGTCGAAATATATTGCAGCAACGTGATCCTCCTTGCTACACGGTGTCTTAGATGATGATACTGGATGTCGATGTGCTTGGACTTATCATGAATATTGGATTCTCAGAGAGTTCGATACAACTATGATTATCACCATAGATCAAGTTAGATCCATCCTCTAATGAAACAAACCAACTAGGATTTTCCGCATCCAGATGGCCTCACATGCTGCCTGACTTGCAGCCATGTATTCTACCTCTGCCAAGTTGAGTGCAACCGACCTATGTTTCTTGCTGTACCAAGAAACTACTGCTGACCCAAGGTTGAAAATCCCTCCTGATGTGCTCCTCCTATCTGATGGACTCCCTGCCCAATCTACATTAGTGAAGCCCTGTAGCTTCACTCACTATGTCCGTCTATACCATAATCCATACTGATATGTGCCTCTAAAGTATCTCAATACATTCTTTGCCACCTTCCAAAACATCTTGGTAGGTTGAACCATCGCTTGACTCAGGTGGTTCACCGCATAGCACAAATTTGGCTGTGTCTTCACTAAGTACATCAATGAACCCACAAACTCCCTGTACACAGTAGCCTCTACCACTTCTCCTAAAGTAGCAACCTCCTTCCTCCAGTTACCTGCTAGAGGAGTTTGCATGGGCTTGCACTTCTCCATGTGGAATCTCCTGAGTATCTTGTTGGCATACTTGCCCTGAGACACAAATAACTCCCCATCCTTCTGCCGCACTTCCATGACAAGGAAGTAATGCATGAGACCCATGTCTTTCATTTATTTGATCAACTCATCATCACCTGTCAATATGAGATCATCAACATAAAGTCCGATGATCAACATCTTTGTGAAGCCCATTCCGGTGAAGTAGTTTTCTATCTTGGTGTACCAAGCACGAGGTGCTTGCTTCAGCCCGTACAACACTCTTTTGATTTGGCACACATGCGACTCATGATCGAAGGTCTCAAAACATTCTAGCTGCTCTATGTACACCTCTTCCCCAATCTGGCCATTGAGGAATGCAGTCTTCAAATCCATCTGATGGATCTTCCAACCCATTTGTGCTGATAGTGCCAACATAGATCTAATAGATGAGTACCTTGTGACAGGAGCAAAAGTCTCATCATAGTCAAACCCCTCGACCTGTGAAAATCCATGGGCAATAAATCTTGCCTGATGCTTCTCCACACTACCATCAGCAGCTTGCTTTACCCTATAAATCCAATGGGAACTCACAACTGACTTGTTCTCTGGTCTCGGAACCACATCCCAAACACTGTTACAAACTATGGAGTCATACTCCTCCACCATAGCATCAACCCAAATCGGCTGTTGCACTACTTCCTTAAAGGAATACGGCTTGGTCTCAGCACATTCCCCAGTAAGGGCCATGTATCCAGTGTACCTATCAAGTAACCTCCTCTATTTGCATTTAGAATATGGTGCTCCCACTTTCTCTCTCACAACCTCCAACAATATGTCAGCTTCTCTTGTGTGCTTCCATCCATCTCTGGAAGACTCTACTTGAGTGGATGTCTCCACTCCTGGAACCTTTACATGTGGTTGCTCCGCATCAGTCTGAGGCTCCTCCTCCTTAGGAGCCAACAGTTCCTCCACGGCTTGTAGTTGGAGCTCCCTCTCAAGGGAAACTCGCATGGCCTTTTGCTCATCAAACTTGATATCTCTGCGATCCATTTTCCTCCGAATGGTAGGAAAGTACACCCGATAGTTGTGAGGTGTATCAGTGTACCCCACAAATATCCCCAACTCTGTTGTCGACTCAAGCTTCTTCCGTGCATCCTTTGTCATATGGAAATATACCGATGAGCCAAAGATCTTGAAGTGACCCACATCTGGTTTCTTGCTGAAGAAAGCTTCCTCTTATGTCTCCATCCCAAGTATGCGATGCAGGCTTCTATTATACAAATAGACCATTGTGTTGCATGCCTCAGCCCACAAGTGAAGTGGCAGACCTTGGTCATGCAACATTGCTCATGATGCCCCTACAATAGTTATGTTCTTCCTCTTAGCCACCCCATTCTATTGTGGTTTATGAGATCTCGTCAACTCTCGTTTAATTCCTTCCACTGCACAGAAGTCCTTAAACTCTTGAGATACATATTCTCCATTGTTGTCGCTTCTCAAGGCCTTGATCTTGTTCCATAACTCTTTATCGACCAAATATTTGAACTCACAAAACTTTGTGAAAGTTTGGTCCTTCTTCTGCATGAAATAAATCCAGCATTTACGAGAATAGTCATCAATGAAAATCACATAATACCTTTGCTTCATTGTGGATGTTGTCGAGAATGGTCTACACAAATCAGTATGAACTCACTCTAAGAATGCCTCTGCTCGACTGTCTCGATCATGAAAGGAAGACTTGATGTACTTTCCCAAGGTACAACCTTTACATGTGTCAACTTGCTCAAGTTTACCTTTGGGAAGTCTTGTAGATATCTATTGCATTATCTTCAAAGCCCCATGATGCAAATGGCCCAACTACCTGTGCCACAACTCACCAATGTCTTGGCTTTGCACCAATTCTACTTTCATACTCAATGTTGCACAATCATCTACCTCTAATTTATAGAGATTCTTGACCTGAATCCCTATCCTCTTAGTCTGACCTGTGCCTTAGGAATGCCTTTCCTTTATTGAAGACAACGTCATAGCCTTTGTCCTCCAACATCACAACCGATACCAAGTTCTTCTTCAGTCTAGGCACATACATCACCTCTGTCAAGGTGAGAGGAGCTCCATGCTCCCTCTGAAAAGCAACCATGCCCACTCCTGAAACACTATACCTTCTGTCGGTACCCATCTCTATGCACATCTTGAGGTCTTTCTCCTAAAAGGCACTGAATAAATTTTTATCACTAGTCATGTGGAATGAAGCTCCACTATCAATATACCAGACATAACCCATCATCGATGACACCATGCATGCAATGAGGGTAAAGTCATTTCAAACTAAGAAGCTAATACCTCACCTTCTGATCCTTCTGAGGATCCCTTCTTGGACTTCTTCAATGGGCAATTAGTTGCATAATGTCCCATCTTGTGACAATTAAAGCATCTTATTGACAATTAAAGCATCTTATAGACATGTCACCCTTCTTCTCTCCATGAGAAGAATTCAATTTGGAATGGGAAGCCTTCCCCTTCCCTTTCCTTGCCTTACTTTCTAAGGCCAGATTTTCTTCATCATCATTCTTGGATGAAGAACCATCTCGTATGCTCCTCCTAATCTCCTCATGCATAAGATCTGACCACAGTCGTTCCTAATCCAGCAGTTTCTCCCTTCCATTCACAGAGTCCTGGTAGTGTAGGTTTTAACCTTGTACAGAAATTACCTGCATACGAATTCTAAATCACAGGAAAAAATAAAAATGCGAGAGCATAACACATAAAACACGTATACACAGAGATTTCCCACTGGATCCCAAAACTAGGACTAGCAGCTTGACTTTTCATTATGTTCCTTTTAATGTTACAATACATATTTATACATGTTGAAGCATCCAATACCATGGACCGAAAAACCATCGCGTCCAAAACCATGGACCGAAAA